>CAJNDT010002667.1:15000-29318 GCA_905221615.1 Symbiodinium sp. CCMP2592 | reverse complement strand
CCACACCACTTCCCGGCCCAGCCATAGGAAAGGGACGTTTTCGCCTCGCTGGCATTCGTCGAGCAGGACTATCTCACAGCTGTCGAATAAGAGCAAAACGCACCGACATAGTCGTTGTAGTTTCGCTTGACACCCACGGTGGTGCCGTTGGTCCTCAAATCTCGCTACGTTCTGAAGACAGAAAATAAAAAAACCTGAGACGCAAGTTGCGGCGAGTCTAAGGCAATAGCCAAATACCACCGGAAAGGCAAACTCAGAAACAGACGTTGAAACCCTAAGCCGTAAACCCTAAGCCCTAAACCCTAAGCCCTAAACCCTAAACCCTGAACCCTAAACCCTAAAGGCCAGCCTTCGCACTCTGCCATGCCCTGGGAGGACACTGGGGCTCAGGCTTGTGCTCAGGGGCTCGGACTTCGTCGTATTCTCAAGATTTGGACTCTTCTATTGGGTGTAAAGTATAGGGCTTGATAAACATATTTATGTGCGTATGTATATATATATATATATATGTATACATATATACTATGGGTCTCCGACATCCCAAAACCCGCCCTGAAGCCCAGACTTTACTGCCTTAGGCCCTCAACCCCCGAAAAACCTAAACCTCAAGAATACACCAACAATAAACCTTGAAAGCCCAAACCCTGCAACCGCTGAGGCCCTGCATCAAGGCTTGGAACACTTAGTATCTTAACACGGGCTTCTTATGAATAATCCTGCATTAATGTACACCCAAATCATATTCTAATTCTTAAGGCCAACAAACTAAAGCCCTAAACCCGATCAGAACACTTTGTAACCGCCATTTACAGGAAGGAACCCTGAAAGGAACCACATGCTCCAGGTATTAGCCGTTTTCACTATTCCGCCCGCCTTTGGTGGCAGAGCTCAACTGTGATCCGAATTTTCAGAACCCCCGCCGCTCAGGAAGAGGGCTTTTAGGGATTAGGGTTAAAGGTTTAAGTTTTTCCCTAGCCCCAAATAACCTACCTGTTTAGGGTTTCTTAATATGGTTTCTGTATATAGGTCCTTGAACAAAGGCACGTTATTTGGGGCTAAGGTTGGGTTCATATGATGCTTTCAGGGCCCAGGCTTTAGGCTCAGGTTGTCTGTCAAGAGGATGGAAGCTTAGGGTTTAGGGTTTAGGGTTTAGGGTTTAATTATGTATTTTACTAACTAGTCGGACACCCACTTTGACCACGATTCTGATCTCACCGTCAAGTCGTTATGGCAAATGGAGGTATAAAACATCCTGTAAAAACGTACAATAACATGTAGATCCCCACTCTTTAACCCAGGTCCTAGTTACATACATTGAACCCCAACGCCAGCAAATCCCTCTTCCTCCTGGGTCCTAGTTATCGACCACACAACTCCGATACGTACCCTCATAAACACCACAAACTGTTGGCAGAAGCAGTGAACAAAAACTGTCAGACCTTTAAAACCCTAAACCCTAAACCCTAAACAGAACCCTAGGACTCCCTCACAAAATCCCCCCAGATACGACAATGGCCTGAATAATCACCAAAAGCGTGTTCTCAATCATAGACCCCGCAGCCTTTTCTGACGGTTTCGGCCCTTCGAAGAAACAACCCTTCCCGGAAGGTCCATATGCACTACTATTATGTGAAAGACCATCCCCATTATGGTTTTGGGGACCTAATTTCACAATAGTAGTGTATATGGACCCTCTGGGCTTGTTCAGACGCCAGTTCCCAGGTCTGGGTCCGTGGGCAAGCTCTACATCCAGCAGCCCAGCGTGGGTGAGGCTTTCTTCATTCCTGCAGCTCAATACAGGGGCCTCCAAAACAAGAATACGTAAGGCTGTTGGCTACATTAATGGTATTTAATTAATACAAGACTTTCTTTAAATGACAGCTCAACCCCCAACCCCAAACCGTAGAACCATAAACCGTCTTACGAGGTACCCCAAAGGCTCCATGTACCCTTATAGTAGATACTTAAGCCCCAAAGTAGTCCCTATATAGGTACTTTAAGGCCTAAGTATCTACTATAAGGGTACATGGAGCCTTAGGGTACTCGGTCTTGTATATTACGCCTGTTACTCTGGGCCTTGCCGGGCCACATGGGGTTTGGGGCTGGGTCTGAACTTGGTTCGGTTGGTTTGCTACCCTAAGGCTCAAAATGGCCCAAACGCCTTATATAGTATGGTCTTTAGGCCCAAAAGCCTTAAACTATGAATCCTTAGAGCCTTTGGGGCTAGGGTTTGGGAGCTTAGTCTTTTTTTGGGCTGGCGGCTGGGGCTTGTAGCAGTTTATCTGTGATGTTTCCGCGCTTTTGCAACTGGAGCGTTAGGCATCGGGAGCTTGAAGCGTTTTGGGTCGGCGGCTTCGGGTTAAAGCTTTCGGGCATGAGACTAAACACCCAAATGGGGAAGGCGCCTTCAAGCGTTTGCATAACTTACCGTCCATGCTGTTATCCAAGGTTTGGAGTTCTCTTTGGGTGCTAGACAACCGTAAGCCCGAAACCCCAACCCAAAACATAAGCCCTGAGTTTTAGAGGCTGCGCCTCGTTTCGCACGCGGCCTTCAGAGGCTCAGCCGACGTGCACGAGCCTGGGGACTCGATGTTGTCGTAAAACTGTAGAGTGATGTGATAGAGTGATGTGGTCTGCTTGCGTCCGCATCTGCGCCCAGTGCAAGCCAGTACGGACTGACATGCACAGCCCGTCTAAGCTCCATGCCTCCCTACCAATTTTGGTCTTCTGCAGCTTTCGACCACATTCCAGAAGAGCATTGAACTTGCCTGCTTGGAGGTTCATGGGTAGTTATAAGTGGGATTATAAGTCCCCCATAATAATATGGGTTATAAACATGGTTACCCGAATTACAACCCACTTATAACTACCCGTGAACCTCCAAGTACCGCTGCATCCGGTGCAGGGCCGCTCCGAAGGACCGCATCCAAAGTCCGGCAGCCAATTGTCCGTGTTGCATAGAAGTGGGGGTTTCATATCGGGGTACCTTATATTGGGGTCATTATAATAAGGATCCTACTATTTAGGGTACTTTATTAGGGTCCCCTGTTTTCGGAAACTCCCAAGTATGCAGGGCAAGACCACGTTTGCTGTGAAGACGCGTTGGAGTCCCAGTGCCCACCAAAGTTGCACTGCACGATCCTACTGAGATACTCATCTTCAAAATGTCGAACCAGCTGACACCCACATGGCCTCTGTGGCATCAAGAGCAGTTGCCGGGGACACTTCAAGCTCTAGGCGTGTGCGATTACTCGGTAAAGGGTAGGATAAGCAAAAAGATGTACCATTGCAGTCCCCAGCACGCAACATCAGCCTTCAAAGTGGTTGGTGAAGACTTTGGCTTGCACGTGGTCCGCTCGAAGTCAAGCTTGCTGTGTCCAACCAATAGTTTTGCTTTCCTATGGCAGAGTGAAGCCCTGGTTTGTGACGCACCACTGCTCCCTTAGATGTAAGCCCTAGACCCTAGACCCCTAAACCCCTAACCTCCAACCCCTAAACGCTAAACCCCTAAACCTGCTTCACCTTTGAAACCAAAACCCTGAAGCCTGAGCTCGGGTGGTATTGCCGTGAGAAGCCTTCACTCCTCCACCTTGGGGACCGACATCCCTCTGCAGCTACTGATCGTCTTCAGTATTACGAATCAACATTGTTTAGCATTATCACAAGATTTGGTCGTTGTTGTACATCCGGCAATCGACCCTGTACAAAAGCTATACAACCCTTAGAACCATAATAAACACACTATCTTTAATATTCTCTTGGGTTTTATGTGAACAAACATAAAAACCATAATTCCTAAGGAGACTATAGCACACACAGCTTGCACGCTCGGGCTCGCCTAAGGAGACTATAGAACGGAGGTCGGCCAAATTCAAAGTCGCACTGCACTGCTTCAGCACTGCCTTTCTGAGCCCCTACAACTTGCCTTCCAGCAAGATGAACTTCCCCCAAAGGCTCCGTGTAGCCTTTTAGTAGATACTTAAGCCTTAAAGGGGTCCCTATATAGGTACTTTAAGGCTTAAGTATATACTATATGGGCACATGGAGCCTTAGGGTTCTACATATCCCAGAACTTACCTTTGGTTAGTAGGGAATGGAAGAATGGTAGTATATAATAGTAGTTGTACTTGTACCCCATTCCTCCACTCCCTACTAACCAAAGGTAAGCTATAGGATGATTAAGGCCCCTATATTACAGTACCCTTATAGATCCCTTATAGTAACCCTTATAGACCCCTTTATAAGGCACCAAAGGTAGGAAAAGCGGAATGCGAGCCTGGAGCCCCTAATCCTCATTAGATTTAGCGGTCTAGGGCTTACCGTTCTGAGCTTAAGGTTAGGGTTTAGGGTTTAGGTTTAGGGTATGGGTTTTGGGACAACGAAGAGCAGGGGAGGGCAGCAGAGAATCGTATCATGGCCTCGCGCGGAAGATCATGATGTTCTCGCGCATGTTTCGCCTGATAATAGCCCGGGTTATCATGGAGAATGAGATTCGGAGGGGCACATGAAGCTGCCAGAAATCCTAACTTTGAACGCTTTTGGGATTATGCTGTGAAGTATCCGAAGATAACGTCCTCGGTCCTAAATCTGAACGGCTTAGGGATGAAGGGATAGGGTGTAGAGTCTAGAGTTTAAAATTTTGTAGGGTTGAAAGATTAGGCGGTTAGGCTTTTAGGACTAAGGTTTAGGGTTCAGGATCAAGAAGGTTATGTACAGGGCAGATTCCTGGTTAATGAACTCTTTTGTTTGCACATCTTCAGATGAGAATCTGATAAGGCTTAGGCTTTAGGGTTCAGGGTAGGGTCAAGGCAAGACGGTTGAATATGGCGGGTATGGGCTACTTAAAGCTCGAGCTAGAAATTGCGAGAAACTACTCACCAAGTATGTTGATCGGGTAAGTAATTAGCGGCCCTGCAAAAGCCGCGGACCCTGTATGCAAAATGTTCCAGGGAACAGAGCTACTACGGTTGATGATATGAACCCTGCATTACCCATGATAATAAGGAATATACCAGAACTCGCATCGTCTAGGGTCCTTCAGGTACTGCAGGATTTCTATCGTCAACATTAGGAGCTCTACGCCCGCTCTTGCAAGGCAGGTCAGAGAGCTCCAAAAACGGAAAGACCCGCTTGCTAGATCGGCCCTTCCACTCGCCTACTTAAAGGATCAGGGGACTTAGTAAGTAGGTTATAATTGGGGTTATAAGTCCCCCAAGTGGGGTTACCCTACTTATAACGTACTTATAACCTTACTTACTAAGTCCCATGAGCCTTTAAGTAATCTGCCTGGTTCTTAGTATGGAATGCGGGTATTGACTACTATAGGGGATTTTAAGGCACTATCATACACTATCATAGGGCTCCATTTCCCCATTCCCTCCTAAGCACCAGACAGCAAGGTGGTGTCGCTGCAATTCTATAGTTCAACACCCACTCATTGTGTTCTGTACCAAGCTTCCTTTATAACAGAAACCTAAGCCCATGTTGTGTGCGAATCCCAACTTCGATTTAAGGCTTCGGGTTTAAGGTTTACCACGCTTCCTTTATCCGGATACCCTAAACCCTAAACCCTAAACCCCTAAACCCTACACCCTAAACCCTAAACCCAAAACCCTGACTGACTTCCGTACACTTGTCCTTAAAAAGCTTAGGGCTTCAAGCTTCGGTGCTTTGCTCTGCTTGCAGCATCTGCTTCCCGCAAGGCTTGCGAGCTGACTTGCCTGGACCTTAAAAAAACAGTCTTGGAGCTCGTTGCTATGAAGTCCCTATGTGTCCTTCAACAAGTAGGTCTTGTGTAGTTGCTAAACCCTCCAACTACCCTCCAATATACCCTGAATACGCACTATTCAGAACCGCAAAAGCTCTATGAAAGGTCACTTGCGGGGTCCCGGTTAAGGCAAATCCCAAACCCTAAACCTCGCAAACCGGCGCCGGGCTGGAATAAAGCGATTCCTTCTGCTCAAAACACCGGCTTAAGCAGAAGTCGGTTTGGCAGCCAGCCAGGATCTATGCTGAAGGCGTTTAGGGCTAGGGAGGGCCTATAGGGTTTAGTGTTAGGATTTAAGCTCGGGGTTCTAGGCTTAGAGGCTTAGAGGCTTAGAGGTCTTTCGCCGCATCGATCTCCTGGCACACATTGGAAGAGGAAGCGGGCTGCTTCCATCAACCCTAAACCCTAAACCCTAAGCCCTAAATCCTAAACCCTAAACCCTAAGCCCTAAACCCTAAATCCTAAACCCTAAACCGGACTGGTTCAACCCAGAGAGCCCAGACCAAACCGACAAAAGCCTCTATTGTCAAATCCGACAATCGCTGGAACGGAACAGTAAACCCTATAAAGTTAAAAACCGGATTAAGGCCACATAGTGCTGGGATTCCCTATACATCACTCTTAAGGGTTGAGGCTATGGGGTTTCCAACTTTTGGGCTTTTACTGTAGATAAACCTTGTGCTGCTATGCAGTTCGTAACCATGTACCGGAGTCCCCAGGACCCTGAATCACACCCCGAACCCTAAACTCTTATTACAGATCCCGTGAAGGAGCTCTTAAAGGATCCCTCAAAAGGAAATCCTAAACCCTAACCCCAAAGCCTGCCTGCGGAATTGAGTGTCTGCTGAGGCAAAGGGGCGCTCCGGGGGCGTTGGCATGACCTCAGAGGAAACGGTTGATGACATAAAAGCTGCAGTACCGGTATGCCATAATTCCCATCGTTTAGGGACGTAAAGCTAATGCAGGATTTGTATCATCAACCGAAGGTCTCACAGAGGGCCCCAGGGTTCTGAATGAAGGACGACTCGAAAAATACAAAAACAGTCGACATCCATACATACATACATACATACATATATACATACATACATACAAACATGCATGCATGCATGCATGCATGCATGCATGCATGCATGCGCATATATACATATATGTGTATGTATGTGTATGCGTCTGTATACACATATGCATGTGTATTTGTACATGTGTGTATATGTTTGTCTATGTGAGATACGTGAAAACATGTCAAACCACATAGGTAAGGTATGGTATAGGTGTATATATACACACACATGTGTGTGTGTGTACATGTTATCTATATATATATATATATATATATATTACACATTTGTCTGTGTGTTGAGATAACGATATGATCTAGATGCAGATATACCTTTGATTACAGATAGATAGATAGATAGATAGATGAAGATGTGGATGCACCGTAAAACAAGACAACACGCGTAAATAGAAGATAAGGCAATAGAAGATATCTGCGACTATACATATGGCATCACATTCCTCAATATATCACAATGCAACAAAGCACAATATGTATAAACATCTACATATGAGCTAGAATGTGTTTACATATACATACAAACACTTAGATACAAACTATTCAGTATTCAAGCAACGAGAGAGACACAGAGAGAGAGAGAGAGAGATTGTGTGTGTGTGTGTGACGGAGACTAGAAACATGTGCATATATGCATATAATATATAACAACAATAAGAATAACAATAATGGCAACAATAATAATAAAATATGTGTATATATCTTGGTGTGTGCGTCGACCCTCCCGAAAAATTTTAAGGGATCTGGGCCTGGGAGCCTCGCATATGATGATGACTGATGATGATGATGGTGATGATGATGTTGCGGCCCATGAACCTTGAACAAGCCTCGGAACCTGATGACATTGATGACAGATGATGACGATGAGGACTCCACGGAGCATGCTTAATTTTCCAAGCCTCGATGATGACTGGTTACCCTCAGTCAGGGAGTCTGTGTTCGACTGAATCTGCGACGGAACAAGACTCGCCGCAAGCAACCAAGCTCCCTGGGCTGAGACCTGTGCTGAGCCTGACAACCCAACGAACTATTCTACCTGGGAGCCTGGGAACCTAGGAACCGAACCTTTGCCGAGCCTCGTGATGATTGTCAGATTGTCATGTCACGGCACATGTATCAGCCCAGCCAGGGAGGGAGTCTTGCGGCAGATCTTCAACCGCAGATGCATTCGGCAACAGTCGCAAAGCCGGACTGGTGAGGAGCAGCATCATCATATTATGATGATGTTTCTACTAACCAGTCCGGCTTCCCGAGTAGCGGTTGAGAGCATGCCGAGCTTGCACACGCTCTCCTGCAGCCCGTGTCTGGGAACAGGCAAACAGGCAAAGAGTGTTAGTCTCCAGCAACCTTTTAGAAACTGTCAGACCACTCCGGCTGGACTACAGACAACTTGCAAGTCAACTCTACAAGCCCGTGGCACGCATATCCTCTGGGCCCCCTGGGCCTGGAAGCCTCGCATATGACTGATGACTGATGATGATGATGATGGTGATGATGATGTTGCGGCCCATGAACCTTGGACGGGCCTGGGAACCTGATGACATTGATGACTGATGATGGTGATGATGATGTTGTGGCCCATGAACCTTGAACGGGCCTGGGAACCTGATGACATTGATGACAGATGATGGCGATGAGGACTCCACGGGGCATGCTTATTAAATTTATTTAAATTTATTATTGTAGCCTCGATGATGACTGTCATGCCACGGCACAGGTCTCAGCCCAGCTATTCTACCTGGGAGCCTGGGAACCTAGGAACCGAACCTTTCCCGATCCTCGTGATGATTGTCATGTCACGGCACATGTCTCAGCCCAGCCAGGGAGGGAGTCTTGCGGCAGATCTTCAGCCGCAGATGAATTCGGCAACAGTCGCGAAGCCGGACTGGTTAGGAGAAACTTAATTAAGTTCATTTGCGATTGCCGAGCTGAACCTGGAAGCCGATACGACACGGGCTGAAGGAGAACATGCCGAGCTTCGACACGCTCTCCTGCAGCCCGTGTCTGGAAACAGGCAAACAGGCAAAGAGTGTTAGAACCCAGCAACCTTGTGAAACCTAAAACTCTCAGACCAATCCGGCTGGACTACAACTTGCAAGTCAACTCTACAAGCCCGTGGCACGCATATCCTCTGGGCCCTCTGGGCCTGGAAACCTCGACTGATGACTGATGATGATGATGGTGATGATGATGATGATGATGTTGCGGCCCATGAACCCTGAACGGGCCTGGGAACCTGATGACATTGATGACTGATGATGGTGATGATGATGTTGCGGCCCATGAACCTTGAACGGGCCTGGGAACCTGATGACATTGATGACAGATGATGACGATGAGGACTCCACGGGGCATGTGTTAAAATTATATCTTTATTTATTTAGCCTCGATGATGACTGTCATGCCACGGCACACGTCTCAGCTGGGTTCAGACTCCCTGACTGAGGGTAACAGACTGAGCCTGGCAACCCAACGAACTATTCTACCTGGGAGCCTGGGAACCTAGGAACCGAACCTTTCCCGAGCCTTGTGATGATTGTCATGTCACGGCACATGTCTCAGCCCAGCCAGGGAGTCTTGCGGCAGATCTTCAGCCGAAGATGAATTCGGCAACAGTCGCGAAGCCGGACTGGTTAGGAGAAACTTAATAATTTCATTTGCGGTTGCCGAGCTGAACCTGGAAGCCGATACCACACAGGCATGCAGGAGAGCATGTCGATTCGACACGCTCTCCTAGCCCGTGTGGGAACAGGCAAACAGGCAAAGAGTGTTAGAACCCAGCAACCTTGTGAAACCTTCAACTCTCAGACCAATCCGGCTGGACTACAACTTGCAAGTCAACTCTACAAGCCCGTGGCACGCATAGCCTCTGGGCCCTCTGGGCCTGGAAACCTCGACTGATGACTGAAGATGATGATGGTGCTGGTGATGATGATGTTGCGGCCCATGAACCTTGAACGGGCCTGGGAACCTGATGACATTGATGACTGATGATGGTGATGATGATGTTGCGGCCCATGAAAGGAACCTGATGACATTGATGACAGATGATGACGATGAGGACTCCACGGAACTATTATTATATTTTATCAGCCCAGGGAGCTGGGTTGCCAGCGGAGCAATTCAAAGTTCTGCCGAACACAGACTCCCTGACTGAGGGTAACAGACTGAGATTGGCAACCCAACGAACTATTCTACCTGGGAGCCTGGGAACCTAGGAACCGAACCTTTCCCGAGCCTCGTGATGATTGTCATGTAACGGCACATGTCTCGGCCCAGCCAGGGAGGGAGTCTTGCGGCAGATATTCAGCCGCAGATGAATTCGGCAACAGTCGCGAAGCCGGACTGGTTAGGAAAACTTATTTTAGCCGAGCTGAACCTGGAATCCGATACCACACGGGCACGGCATGCAGGAGAACACCTCGAGCTTCGACACGCTCTCCTGCATGCCCGTGAACCTGGGACGGCGCGGAAGCGGCAGAATCTCTGCCGCTTCCACACTGTTTTTCTCCAGAAATTGTGACACCTAAAACTCTCAGACCAATCCGGCTGGCCTACAACTTGCAAGTCAACTCTACAAGCCCGTGGCACGCATATCCTCTGGGCCCTCTGGGCCTGGAAGCCTCGCATATGACTCAGATGACTGATGATGATGATGATGATGGTGATGATGATGTTGCGGCCCATGAACCTGGAACGGGCCTGGGAACCTGATGACATTGATGATCGATGATGACGATGAGGACTCCACGGCGCATGCTTAATTTTCCAAGCCGTTGAGCCTGGACCTGCAATTGATGTTCCGCGTGCACGCCGTGCATTCCCCGCAGCATCAATTCGAACCAGGTGTTTCCAGTGGAAACACCTGGTTCGAGTTGATGCTGCGTGTGGCGCCTGGGGCCTGAAGTCTGTTGCTGCTCTGTTGCATGCACCGGCAGTGAACATCCACGGAACGGCCACCGGCAAGGTTTCCATGTCCCCAGACTCCCTGAGCGACTCTGCCACGGTCATCTGTCCGCCCTTAAAGGGTGGACAGATGACGGTGGCAGAGGCGAACCCAGGCGAACAACCATGGAGCCTGGCAGCAACCTTAAAATCTTAAATATTGGGAGCCTGGGAGCCTGGGAACCTATGACTAGGAACCAGTCTCAGCAACTCAGGCCACAAAGTCGGAGCGTCGGCTGGCGCCGGTGTGGGCACCAAAGCAGCCTGGCAACACGGGGAGCGACTGGGTTGCCTATCAGCAGTGACAGTGAAATTACATCATCCAGGGTCCTTTTAGGTGGGATGTTGGGCACCCACGAAGCAACCCTTCAATGCACAGAAAAGACCCTTCAATGCAACTTTTTTGAGAATCAGCGCGTTCAAGGGTCACAAGGTTGCATCCAAGGGTCCCTCAAAGACTAAGATGCTGCTGGATGTTGGCTGGGCACCCACGATAAAACCCTTCAATGCATCCAAAAGACCCTTCCATGCACCTCTCTTAAGAATCAGCGTGTTCAAGGGTCAAAAGGTTGCATCCAAGGGTCCCTCAAAGATGCTGCTGGATGTTGGGCACCCACGATAAAATTCCTTCAATGCAACTTTTTTGAGAATCAGCGCGTTCAAGGGTCACAAGGTAGCATCCAAGGGTCCCTCAAAGATGCTGGATGGTGGGCACCCACGATACAACCCTTCAATGCATCGAAAAGACCCTTCAATGCACCTCTCTTAAGAATCAGCGCGTTCAAGGGTCAAAAGGTTGCATCCAAGGGTCCCTCAAAGATGGCTTGATGTTGGGCATCCACGAAGCAACCCTTCAATGCTTCCGGGTTTAGGGTTTAAGGTTTAGGGTTTAGGGGTTTAGGGTTTAGGCTGGTTTAGGGTTTATGGTAAAAGACCATTTCAATGTACCTTTTTGGAGATTCAGCGCATTCAAGGGTCACAAGGTTGCATCCAAGGGTCCCTCAAAGATGCTGGATGTTGGACACCCACGAAGCAACCCGTCAATGCATCGAAAAGACCCTTCAATGCACCTTCTCGGAGATTCAGCGCATTCAAGGGTCACAAGGTTGCATCCAAGGGTCCCTCAAAGATGCTGGATGTTAGTAGGCATCCACGAAGCAACCCTTCAAGGCATCCAAAAGACCCTTTAATGCACATGTTTTAAGAATCAGCGCAGTCAAGGGTCACAAGGTTGCATCCAAGGGTCGCTGACTGTCAAGCCATTATGACCGCCATGTACCAGACCCTGCACTCAATCAAGTCAGGCTGGCCAGACGGGTGTCGAGATTTCGGGCGCCAACTGCAGCAACACCACTTCCTTGCCATTGTCAGTACAAAGACCCTTTAACTTCAGCAGAAGTTTCAATAGACCAATTGCATCCAAGGGTCTTTTTAAGCGGAATGTTGGGTACCCACGAAGCAACCCTTCAATGCATCAACAAGACCCTTCAATGCACCCTTTTTGAGAATCAGCGCGTTCAAGGGTGACAAGGTTGCATCCAAGGGTCTTTGTAGTAGGGATGCGGGATGTTGGGCGCCAACGATACAACCCTTCAATGCATCCCAAAGACCCTTCAATGCACCTTTATTGAGAATCAGCGCGTTCAAGGGTCACAAGGTTGCATCCAAGGGTCTTTGTAGGCATGCGGGATGTTGGGCACCCACGAAGCAACCCTTCAATGCATCGAACAGACCCTTCAATGCACCTCGGAGAATCAGCGCATTCAAGGGTCATCAGGTTGCAATTCAAGGGTCGATGCATCACCCGTCAAGCCATTATGACCGCAGTTGGCCAGCCTGTACGCAGGCGCCCGTCCCACTGCAGGAGGCCCTGGCGAGAATAATGGTCTAAGTACGACTCAAATGCATGAGACTCACCGGCTCGCCTCGGCGCGGGTTTGGAGGAGCCTGCTAGCCGAGAATCGTCCGCTGTCCTGGTCAGAGAAAACATCAACAAGTCTTGACAAAGACGCGCGAGCAAATCGAGCTGCATCGGCTACCTCCCGAAATTTGATTCCCGTGCAGCCAGTCGGTATTGTCATCGTCGGCTACTGTACAAGCTAAGGTTTCAATGTCCCACACAGCGACAGTCGTGCCAGGGAGCGGACAAAGTAAACTAAAAAATCACCAGCTCACAGCTCCAAGCCTGGGAGCCTGGGAGCCTTGGGAGCCTTTGACTCCGGGCGAGAAGTGCCACGATCGCCTGAGACCTCACTGCCGGCTGCCCTTACCACCTCCGGCTTCTGCTTGGCCTTGGGCACAGGGTTGTGCTTCCTCTCGGGCACCTTAGGCTGGCATACGAAAAGTTAGTCAAAATGATTATTTTTTTAACTTAAATGTTACTGTTGAATATGCCAAGAAACTCCATCAGAATATGAAAACAAACCGGCAGGCACACGGCCACGGGCTTCAATCGCCAACCTGCTCCTCGAAGGGTAGTCCGGGAGAATTGCACGAGGCCCGAATACACTCACTGCTTGGCCGACCCCGAATCGCCTCACTGCTTCATCTTTCCCAAGCCCCAACTCGAACGTCTGATCGAGGACCACGGCCAGGCAGTTCCACTCGCCTGCAGTCATCTTCAGCAGCGGTGCGTCAGAGTCAGAGTCGTATGGAGTGGAGCGACAAGTCGAAGCCTGAGCCTCGTCGAGGTGCTTCTGCTGGATGGCCCTTCCATATTTGAATCCAGCCTTCCAGGCCGCCATTCTCACGTCGAAGGTGAGCTTCTCCCTATCCTCTAGGCTGGGGCCCGGCGGCAAGGGCCCTTCAGGCGGAGGGCACTAACAAACCGCAGGATCGAACACTCCAGCCTAACCGCCGAATCAAAAATCACTACAGGGGAAGGGATTCTCTGGGCCCTCCTATGCATCGCTCGCCTCCCCAGTCGCCACACCGCCATGTTCACAGTATTTGCGGTCGTCGGCTCCATGGCTAATTGCAGCCTAGGGAGCCTCGATGCCTGGGAGCCTGAATGCATAGGTCCCATGTTTGTGACTCCGGGCATCTGACAGCTCTGAGCGGTTGCACTGTGAGTCCCCAAGCTTGCAAGCACTGACTGACTGACGAATCAACAGATCACTGACAGTCTTTGCCTCATGTTTGCACGGCCACTGCAATGCTGTACATCGAATCACCCGCTAGATTCAGTAGACACGGCGGCCCTCTCCCTAGGGTCTGATCGACTTCGACTGGGTACTCCAAGTTGTGCGGAAGACTGATGACCAGGGACCCACCAGAGGAAGTCGAGGTCGTCGGAGGAGAGGATGCCGTGATCGCCCTGGAGGCCAGTTGGAACGCCTGTACCGGGGTTACCGGGGCAGTGAAGCTGTGAGTCACACCTCCGCTATGTCCACTTCCACCGGGTCATACAAAAAATGCAGTGGCAGGTGTCGGTGCCGGCGGTCCATGTGGTCCTTCAGAATCTGTGGCGGGTCTGCGAGAGCAACCAGGGGTTGGAGGGGGTGGTCCGCGAGAGACAACAGGCGTTGG
>CAJNDT010002667.1:0-12500 GCA_905221615.1 Symbiodinium sp. CCMP2592 | reverse complement strand
AGTAGTAGTAGTATTAGTAGTAGTAGTCGTAAACCTTAAACCCTACTCGGTCCTGGTCTTGGCTTGGCCGTCCAGCTGCGCCGTTGTCAGGCGTCGAGGATGGTTCTCGCCCCGCTCCTAGTGCTTTGGGCTTTAGGCTGAAGGCCTTTAAGGATGGACTACGCATTGGCATATTGCCTCGGAACCTGGGGGCCTGGCTGCTCGTACCGAAGAGCCTTGGAGCCTTGGAGCCTGTCAACGAAGCGCTTGCATCGCAAACCAGGCAACATTCCCTGTTCATTCCGGCAGCCGTGGAGCCCTGGAGCCCGGAACCCTTGCATTTCAACCACAGTTAGGCTTGGCCCGGAGCCAGAGGCCAAGGAGGTTGGAGCCTTGGAGCTTGGGAGCCTTGCTTCACATTTCGACCACAGTCAGGCTTGGCCCGGAGCCAGAGGTCAAGGAGGGTCACCATCTTCAGGTAGGGAGCTTGGAGCCTTGCTTTACATTGCGACCACAGCTAGGCGGCTTGGGGCTCCGCAAACGCCAAGAAGGGTCCCCCTTTTCATTTCGGTAGCCTTGGAGCCTTGGAGCATTGCCTTACATTTCGACCACAGTTAGGCTTGGCCCGGAGCCAGAGGCCAAGGAGGGTCCCCCTTTTCATTTCTACATTTGGACCGGCAGCCAAAGGCAAGCAGGGTCCCACTTTCTGGAGCCTTGGAGCCTTTTGGCGCAAAGCCAGCTTGGAGCCTTGCCTTGCGAGCCTTGGAGCCTTGCTTGGCCCCCTTCATTTTGACCACAGTTAGGCTTGGCCCGGAGCCAGAGGGTCCCCCTTTTCATTTCTTGGAGCCTTGGAGCCTGCAAGCCTTGCTTTACATTTGGACCGGTAGCCAAAGGCAAGCAGGGTCCCACTTTCTGGAGCCTTGGAGCTTTTTGGCGCAAAGAGCCTTGCCTTGCGAGCCTTGGAGCCTTGCTTGGCACCCTTTCGTCATGTTGACCACAGTTAGGCTTGGCCCGGAGCCAGAGGCCAAGGAGGGTCCCCTTTTTCATTTCTTGGAGCCTTGCAGCCTGGGAGCCTTGCTTTAGAGCCAAAGGCAAGCAGGGACCCACTTTCTGGAGCCTTGGAGCCAAAGCCAGCTTGGAGCCTTGCCTTGCGAGCCTTGGAGCCTTGCTTGGCCCCCTTCATTTTGACCACAGTTAGGCTTGGCCCGGAGCCAGAGGCCAAGGAGGGTCCCCCTTTCGTTTTGACCACGGTTAGGCTTGGCCCGGAGCCAGAGGCCAAGGAGGGTCCCCCTTTCATTTTGACCACAGTTAGGCTTGGCACGGGGCCAGAGGCCAAGGAGGGTCCCCCTTTCATTTTGACCACAGTTAGGCTTGGCCCGGAGCCAGAGGCCACGGAGGGTCCCCCGTTGAAGAAAAAACATTTCGACCACAGTTAGGCTTGGCCGGGAGCCAGAGGCAGGGGCCCCCTTTTCATTTCACAGCCTTGGAGCCTTGGAGCCTGCATCTTGACTCTCTTTCGCTGAAAGAGGGTCTCATTCTAGTCAGGTTCTTCACTCAGCATGCCTGGTCGTACCGAGCTGTCTGCAGCGAGGCAGATTCAAGGCCAGAAGCAGTAGAACACAAACGTACATGAGGGCAGGGTGCTTTGAAACTAAACCTTGTGGCCTTGACGACGATGGGTCGATGTCGATGCGGTCCCTCGCAGCATCGAATCATCCTGGCGACAGCCAAGATCCGCTGTCAAATTAATTAAACTTGACTGTCCAACGCAGCACGGGTCCTGACAGCTTCCTTGGCGCTGCGGCCGTGGACCACGCTTGCCCATCTCCCTGCCTGCAAAGAACGACATGTGAACCAGGTTACATGTGGAATTTGGGTGCGTTAACATGACTCACGACACTGGCCTCTGCTTTTTCGGACAACCCCCGCGCTGAGAATTAAAATAATTGAATTAGGGATCCCAGCCAGTCTTGCGCCAGACCTTGGAGCCTGGGAACCTGGTAGCCGCGACACGCCCTGCAAACAGCTTGTCACGACGCACTTCACCACTTCGGCAAGATGCAACGCACGGCACTGTGCGGAATCGGTTACAACGAGGAAACTCACTGCATCTCACATTGCATGCAATCTTGCCCCCATGCTCGGATATGCTGCTAACTGAACACACGAAGGCTATGAAAGTCACACCCTACTAACTAACCCTGAAACCCTTTAACCGACTCTAAACACACGTTAAACCATACGAGCCATCATCAAATAAAAATGGAGGCTCAGTCGAGTCATTTCTGATTCAGACAGAGCTCCGGCCACCGCCGCTTTCCGGGGTCTGGAGCACAGCCGACCAACACAAACAGCCCCCATTTACCGGCTCGAAGCACCTTTGTGCAGCACGTGTGACTTGCAGCGGGGCAATTGGATAAGTCGCTGCGTGTTTTCCACAGCTCGGGCCACTGCTTGCACCACGCTCTCAGTCCGGCCTCCCCCTTGGGCATGAAGGGATTCCCGGTCTCCACCTCAAACACCACGCAAGCATAGGCCCACATATCCACAGCTGCAGTCAGCGGCTGCTTTCTGACACCGCAGTCTCCATCGCCATTCACACGAGCGGGCCACAGCTCCGGAGGTCGATAGGCAGCCGTGACATACTGCAGGAACCTGGGAGCCTGAGAAGCCTTCTGGAGCCGTGCCATGTTCTCACTCATGCCGAAGTCGCACACCTGCACCTGATCTGTGCAAGGGCACCAAAGAACATTGCCAGGTTTCACATCCAAGTGTAGGATGCCTGCGTCATGCAAGGTCTGCAGTGCACTTCTCAGCTGAGCTGCCACAGACCACGTCCTCGGCTTGCCATGCGCCGCAGGATTTTGAAGTGCGGTTGCCAGGCTGGGCCCACATAGGCTAGTAGCCATCCATGGCCAAGGTCTGCCCGTGACACCCGAGCTGACAAGAAGCGGGAACCACATCATCTTCTGCTGCGGCACGGCCTTCATTAGAAGCTTCATCTGCTCCACTTCGTGCCTGCAATCCGCGGGGCCATCGGAGCCACGATAAACCTTCACCGCCACGTTAAGGCCGCTTTGGGGATGCTGGCAACTGTAGACACTGCCATAGGCTCCGCCTCCAATTGGAGCCCTTGCACCATTAAGCTCAAATGGGCCAACGCGACCGCCAGATTCGTCAGCGGCAGGGGGGTCCTTCGCCTCGTCGGGGCCGCCTGCACTGGTCGTGGAGCCCCGCATCTTGATGCCAAGAACGGCCAGTGCACTTCGCTGAGCCATGAACTCATCTTTGCTCCTCGCCATGAATGGTGCCTTCTGCTTGTCGGTCATGCCCTGCCAGACTGCGCCAAGATGCTTCATTTCATTGAGAAACTTGGACTTGGGAGCGCCTTTCTTGACTTCGGATTTTTCCTGGAACCAGATGACGAAGCCCCTTCGAGCCTTGGGGACCAAGCCGTCTTTCACAGCCTGCTTCCGCAAGCTCTGCGATTTGCTGCCACCATGCTGGCACCCCCGGGGCATCCGACGAGAAGCCGTCTTGAGACTGGTTTTGCCCCAGCGGCGTCTGGTAGGCCTCCATCGGCAGCCCATGTCGAACCCAAGCAGGGAACCTCAGAGCCTGGGAACCTGGGGCCATAACGGCTCGCTTTAATGCATGCAGGCGACTACAACAACATCCTCGGCGAGTCCTATTTCAATGTCATGCCACAATAAGAGCATTTCGGCTTTTTCAGGCGACAGTAGTCACTGCTACACACTACTGACAAAACTGAGACCGGCAAAAGGTCAAGAGCCTGAGAACCTGGGAGCCTAGGTGCCTGAGCTGGTGCCTGAGCTGGCGGATTCGGTCGAAGTGAAACATCATCACTGCGGTTGATCGCGGGGGCTATCTGGCTCAGCAGGTGCCTCGTCCTGGTCGTCTTGGTTGGACAAGCTCTCCAGAACGTGCGGGAAATGCTTCTTCACCGCCTTGGCATTCTCGTCCGAGTAAAGAGTGGATCCCTCCAAAGCCATCATTCCGCAAGCTGCGCGATCAGCAACCGCCTGGACCCACGACATGTGCTCCTTGTTGAGGCCTCGGATAATTTAAATAAAATCAAATGACAATGATCTGACGAATCTACTGGACAAGTAAGGGTGCTGCAAAGCCCGTGGTATGCGATGCCGGCAGTCAAAGAAGCCTCCATCAGAGCACCGGTGCCAGCCGTGAGGTCAAACACTGCCTCCGCGCAAAAACTCCTCAATGATGGCATTCCAATATGCTATCGGCTTCGACTCGTTCCAGAACAAGGGTACGTCGGAGCCGTGGCGATCCTGCCAGTCCTCTGGCGGTGTCGGGAGGTCGCCGGTTGTTGCCGGAGCAATGATCTTCTTCTTGGTGTCTGCAGACACGAGGGGCATTTCAGAAACCGCACGGCACTCCACGCCTGAGTAAGTGCCTTGGTACGTAGAAGCCTCGCCGCAGACTGTGAAGGAGCCTTTCTTCGTCGTCTGAATCTTGGTGCGTGCGACCGGGAACTTAACCGCTCCTGTCTCCACCTTCTTTGCAGCCAGCGGAACGCGGCGAGTGCGACCAGTTCTCGGCGGGCACCCACCTGAGTACACGATGGTGCACTCCTCGGTGTGCTGCTGGTTCAGCAGGAGGTCTTCCTTAAAGAACCAGGTGCAGCCTTTCAGCCTTGGAGCCTGGGAGCCTTGTCACATCACCCCGCCAAGACTCGGACACGCGGCGAATTTCCCGCATTCTGCCGTCGAAGAGTACGACGAAATCCTCGGGCCCAGAAATGTCTTTGGCAAAGGCACAGATCTCTTTCCATGCCTCGCTTGGCGGAGTGCCCTTGAGCCACGGGTCGGTACCAGCCTCTGCCAAGAGATCCGCACTGGCAACGATCAGGCGGTGCGAAGAGTTTAAGGTGCCCTTGTGCGTGAAGACCTTGCCGCAACCTCTGAACGCATTGACTAGGCAGTCCTTCGAGATCTTGTTCGGTACCGAGAACGACACGAACTTGCGGCGTTCCGTTTGCACCGCCTTCCACTGCCGCTCACGCTCGACACATTCCTCGGGTGTGTCAGCTTCAGAAGCCTTGGCCAGGCTTTGGAGCAAACTCGGAGCAGGAGCCGCAGATGTGGCACCAACGGACTTCGTGCTGTTGTCGAACTTGTCGACAATGATCTTCATCTGAGTGATAAGCGCACATGGCTCCTCGTGCTCAGTGTCATCCGAGCTTCCAAGCTGTGCAGCTGTCAATGCCTTTGCAAGGCCATCTTCACTCGAAGCCAGCATGCAGCAATCCTTGTAGTACTTCCCCGACATCAGCTCCAGCAGCAAATCCAAAAGCATGCCAATGGCTTTGTTGAAACCCTCTTTAACAGCTCCAATCTTGGACTGCGGAACAGGGCGCTCCACGTCCTCTGGGTCCTCGCCGTCCATGTCGTCCTCTCCAGCAGCCCCTTGATCAGCATCAGCATGGCAGAGATATTTCTCCCAACATGTGGAAGGGCAACGGAGTTCAGCCAAAATCCCTGTCAGCTTAACCTTGTCCGGCTCAGGCAACTTGTTCGCCAGCTTTGCTGCATAATCGAAGACCTCTGTCAGTGTTCAAGCTGCCGATGACTTGCAACACTACGCAAAAAAAAAAATACACACGCTAGTCAGAATAGTTACAATGCCTGCACCACCAGCATGCGCGACAACCAAAAGCCAGCATCGCCTGTCTTCCGGTCTCGATCCAGAAACTTCTCGGTGCATTTCGCTGGCGTGACCATGTTCATGCGCAGGGCCAGCGTCAAGGAGTCGATCATCCAGGCCGTCAGGTCTACAGCGGTTCTGGTAGCAGATGCGAGCTTGTTGGTCAGCGATAACAGCTTGCTCAACTTCGAGTACTGACTGCTCAAGATGCCCCGCCCAAATTCCAGCTCCAATCTCCGGGCAGACTTCTCCACGGGACCGGATGGACCCCGCAGCACTGCAACAGCTGCTGTGGCAGCCTGGTGTAAGGCCTTGTTGTACAAGGTGTTGTTGTACCTCAAGTTCTGTTCCTCACCATCCTGGACTTTTTCGACCTTGAGCAGCTGGACAGTCTTTGAAAATGTCCAAAAGGTGTCGGACAGGCCAGGGTGCCCGAGTGCCTTGACTTTCTCTGAAGCAAGATTGCGACTCTTCGCAATCTCCCCTGCGCTGGAACACAAGCGAACCTGTATCGTGACAGTGCAGCCACACTCCCACAAAATCTCCAAAACTGCTTTGTCCTGCCAAGTGCAAGCACACATCAGTCAGATGAATCAATAACATGTCATGTCATGTGAACACAAGCAGCAACTGTCCTGGGAGACTAGGGCTTTGAAGACGGCCAAGTACCAAGCCCACAACACAAACACGCCGCTAGCAAGATGCAACGAGCTGTTGACCTCTTCGTGAATCACGTCAGATGCTGACTCCGTGAGGACAATCATCTCACAAGGCCACGTCAGCCGGTTTCGTGACGTTTTTTGTTTCTTCTTGGCAGCTTCACGCGATACAACTGTGCTGAAAGCAACTTTCTTGGAGAAGAAAGCGTCTTCGAAAGTTTGGAGATCCTGCCAGCACACATCCTCAGACGCACTGGCAAAAGCTTCGGTGGCCAGCCACAGCGCGAGGCCACTGGCTTCGTAAAGTCCAGATGATGTCAGGGACGCTTGGCAGTCATCTTTGCTCCACACAGCCTGACAAACGACAACGGTCAAACAATAATAAATGACATTGATCGACATGCGCCCGCCTTGTATCCGGTCAAATCCCCCATCTTGGCTTCTGCGTTGATGGCAAGCGGCGGTGTCTTGAACATCTGATTGGCCTGCGGAAACTTCAGAGGGAGCTGGCTGCGGACCTCGGGCAGGCACGGCATGCAGCACTGTTAGCCGCGAGACGGGACACGGTATCAAGAACTCAGCGAAGGGCCCATGGCACAATGTTTGCCAGGGCTTCTTGAGCACTGGCCTGCTTCACATGGCGTGCCACACATCATCATCACACACGTCATACTGCTCCAAAAATGCTGAGCTCAGAACGGTTGGGTCGGTGGGCAAATCCGGCACTTTTGCCATTGAGCGCGAGTACAGAAGCCTGGGAACCTGGGAGCCGAGTAGCCTTCCACGGAACCGTTTGGAGTCTTGCGGTGCAGCGCAAGGCAATAAGACTGCTGCACTGCAGGACATGCTGCAAACAAACACAAACTGACGTCGACAGCGGTCCTTTGTAGTCGTGGGCCCTGCCACAGTTTGTCGACGAGCGGATTGAGCTTTACATGTCCATTTAAATCAAGTTGGCAGCAAAGTAAGGAAGCATCAAAATCCTACTATGCTGCTGATGAGTCATCTAAACATGACGACACCAAGCCGGCGCCACATGGACCTTGGAGCCTGGGAGCCTAGGAGCCTGGGAGACGCCTCAGCTGGGCATCAACGGCAGCGAGGGCATCCTGGTCGCGGCGGAGCTGCTTGTTGGAGACGTCCACCTGTTCCTTCAAGCGCCGTTTGTGCTCCACCAGCTTGGAGCGCTGAGCCTCAAGGAGAATGTCAGAATGTCTGAGTGCTTCCTGGGGTTGCTCATGCTCACGATGACCATCTCGATCCCGGACCTGCGTACCTTCAAGTTGCCGGTGCGGATCCGCTCTGCCAGGTCATTGCCCTTGAGCATCCAGAAGTACCCCATCGGATGGAGAACCGGCGGGGACTGGTTGATGACGCCCTCGCAGCTGAACTCGAGCATGTCCATGTCGAGCTGCTTGAGGGCAAAAAAACCCAACGTGGCCGCTGCGTGCGTGGACGAAGAAACCGGGAACAGGGATGCACCGGGATCCGGAAGGAACGGATCCCCCTGCGCAGCGAACACGTGGTTCCGGGCCAAGAAGTTCACGAGGGCAGATGTGTCCTCCTTGCTAATGTCGAAGCCGCCGCCGCCGCCTTCCTCCGACTTGACCGCCGTGTAGCACATGAAGCCCAAACCCCCGCCAAGGTCGGGCCCGGGTGCAAGGGTCTGCCAGGCGCGGCTGGTCGTGGCCTGCACCATGACGTGCCTTGATCGGACGCAATACCCTGGACCCCTAAACCCCTAAACCCATGAACCCTTGAACCCCTGAACCTCTGAACCCCTGAGCCTATAATTAATATAAAATTAAATAACAATAAATGAAAAGACTTCCTGGCGTCCGATGTACTCGAATTCAAGGCTCCAGTTCGCCTCGTCGTGGAAAGGCAGATCCTGGCAAGGATCCGAGAACAGCGGAACATAGTAGCCGCCATCCTCCACCACAATGTCTCTTGCAGAGCACGCTTCGGCCAGATTTTTCTTGGTGAACAGTGTGAGAACCACGAACTGGGTCTCCCCAATTGCTTCTGTCAGCTGGCGGCGCGATGAGCGCAGCTTCGCCTTCCCAGGCTTGTCTGCAGCAGACGGGGCCGCCCCCAACTTGCGCATGGCTTCCTTGCGCTGCCATGTGATGGCGTCCAGTTTCGTCGCCAGAAACAAGGCACGGAAGCGTAGTATCCGCGTGACTCTGTTTAATAGACGAACCTCCTGTCTCGAAACTCGGAGGAGCGCCTCCACATCTTCGGTATGTCACGTTGCCTCAGCGGGCGACGGTAGGTACCGAGACGCCCGACAAGATTCTCTGAGACTGAGGTCTCTAGCTTGAGGTTCTCCTCCGGCGCTACGGTCGTGATGATGGGACCACGTGATGCTGGTGAAGTGCCATATCTGCGGCGGGCCGGGCCTGTAGGATCCGGCTGCGAGCCATTAGCCGAGGGCCGGCATTTTGTGGGAACCCTAGTAGCCTATGTGAGCCAGGGAGCCTTGGAGCCGGTTGCCGCAGAAGCCTCGTATCAGATGCTGATAGTGACATGGCAAGACTGACACAACACACTGTCGCATGCAACTGTCATGTTCTGACAACTCAGCCACACAGCCAACCATGACTGAAATGAAACGACTTTGGGCCTGCACCTCGACGTCCAGCTTGTCGACGACAACAGCCTCAGACAATGCAGTGACAAGTGACATGTGCATTGAAGGGTCATTTGCGTGCGTTGAAGGGTCATTCGTGTTCATTGAAGGGTGACAGGTGCTTCTTTCATCATTAAGGCACTGCTAACGTGAAACCCTCTTTTGCTCTTTTGGATGCACTCGCAAGAAGCACGCTGCATGCATGACAAAGCTGCCGAGGACCTGGATGCATCAAACACCCGCTTGGATGTAGCGCGCCGGCAGATTGGCGGGCTGATCCGTGCCTTATTGAAATGAAAGGAAAGGCTATTGGCACAAGGACTAATGCGACACGTATCAATTACCCAGGGAATTGGGCACCAATCGCATGGGCTATTGCATGCATGCCATTTGTAGCGCAACTAAACAAACATCAGGGGATAGGGGGTGAGATTGCCGGCGTTTGTCTGGCCATTACGCCGGATTGGCAAGACACAATTCTGCAGTGTATTGAGCAGGGGCTTGCAACAGGCTCTGTTGCAGGCACCTGCTGCCCCAGACAAGGTTAACCCTGCCTTGCGACACAGGCCCCCCGTACATTCCTGTGCGAACGACTAGACTTAAAATGATTCGACCCCAGGAAAATTCCTGCCTGCGAACCTGGGAGCCAAGGAGCCAAGGAGCCAAAGAGCACTGTCATTACCTGCTGCAGTACAGGACTATGACGCACGAACTTTCTTGGGTTTCTTGGGGGGCAAATGCCTCATCTGTACACCAGCACCGGACAATGTCCGCTTCTGGGACAACCCGCGGACGGCGGAGGAAATTCCAGATATCGGCCTCTCCATTGATCTTGTAGGTGGTGCGCCTCTTGGTAGCAAATTGAGTGGGCAGTGGTGTGCCGATAGCAACACGCCACTTCGACTGGGGCAACTTCTCACAGAATCGCAGGGCCTCGACGATGGCACGGGTCCTGACTGATTGAACTTAAATGAACCCAAACCCAACCCTAGACAATAAACCCTTCAACCCGAAACCCTTGAACCTCAGTGTCTGTGCCACCGAGCAACAGTTGACAGCTCTTGGCGATCTCAAGGCCGACCAGCCTCGAAGTTGCAGCTGTGTTGAAGGACAAGAACGACTTCTCAGCATCAATTGTCGGATTGTCCAAGTATGCCAGAATCGCCTCCCTGGAGACAAGCACTTTGCCACAGCCGTACGCAATGATCAAGGCAGGAACCTGGGATGAAACACGTCAACGTGTACCAGCAGTGACGATCTAAGCCTGGCATCATCCGACTTTTAAACATTTTAATTAAAAGCTTGGGACCAGTCGGTCGCTGCGGACCGTCTCCACATCGGACAGTTGTTCGAGGACCAGGATATCGGCGGATTCATACTCGTACGGTCCAAGAATCTGGAAATGCTTGTTGCCTTGCAGCGACTTGCTGTCCGTGTAGCGACGATAGACCGGACATAGCTTCAGAGCTCGTTTGCGGAGGATGCTTTGCAAGACGGATGACCGATCCTTCTCGTGGCCGTGCTGCACCATGCGCAAACCGCCAAGCCGTGCCGCCGTTGTTGTGTAAGCAATCTTGCCAGAGGATCGTCTCCGCGCTTCCTCTTGGTGACCTTGGCTGGATGACAATGACAATGTGTATGACACTTCAAATGACTTAGCACGGAAAGCAACCGTTGTGCTGCTGAGTCACCGTCATATTTCTGCTGTGTGCGTGCACGGAAATTCTCCAAATGCTTGAGGGCATCTGGTGTGGGGCGGGCGAAAGCCCAACGTGTGCCAGCAACGCTGTTCTGGGCAGAGGCAGACGCTGCCGGCAAAGGCAGGCTCAAGCCCGGCACGAAAGAGGCCGGCTTCCACGACCTGCCTTTCGAAGCAGCTGCCTCTGCTCTCTTCGCTGCCTCGGCGGCGGCTGCTTCACGGCCTCTGACAATTGCAGCCAGAGTTCCAGAACGTGCCTGGCGTGGCTTGCTGGGCCCCTGCTTTCGTTCTTTGTTGTAGGTCCTGCGGAACCGACGCCCAAAGTGACGAATCCACAGTTCACCACAAAGAACCCCGAAGTCAGTTGGGGTCAGCACGGCACCTTCGCTCTCCGGCTTCCGGAAAAATTCTTCCTCTCGCTGGGGACCTTCAACTGCCACCTCGAGGATGGAGGCAATCGTTGAGCCATTTGGAGTGAGGGGTCCGGAATGCGCCTCCAGCTGTGTGAGCAAGTGTCCCAAATCCCTTTCCAGCGTGGTCGTGTTGATCTTCAAGGACAAGAAGAAAGCAATGAGGGCATGACAATCCTCTGTCCATGGAAGTTTGTGTGCATGCCGTGCACGCCACGCTGGCAGAAGCAACCAAGACCACGCATGTTTGTTCCCGAAGCCTGGGTCCTTTGACTTAGCTGCTTCTAGAAGAGGATGCAATTTGCGAGCAAATCGTCAAAACAGCACGGCTGTACCGTGCGAAAGCTTGAGCATATCACAGAGCTTGCGTGTAGAGTCCACTAGCTCCTGTTGTCGGTTCGTCTCCTGCCACAGCCGAAGGTTGAATACCTGCAGAGCCACGGCGATCTCATCCTCCGCCAGATCTACTCGCAAACGCTCCAGCATCGCCTCGACCACGTGCGCCATAGTTCCCATGATCTGCCTTACATCAGAAATGCCGGCCTTCGTGCACAGGTAGTGGACTCTGTTGCCATAGAAGATCCTAGGTTGGCCACGGCGGGCATACCAGCGAAGCCTACTGGAACACAACCGCTATGACGACGACAAACTTGCAGGGTAGTTGCGGCTCTGGTGTCTGGATCTCCTGGTCAAAACTGAGACTGGGTTGCCACAGCCGCCTGGGAAGCATTGGGAAGACCTGGAGCCTCGGAGGCGTCCACGGAACTGGGAACCTGCGAGCTGTCGGAGAGGATGTATCCATCCACAAATAAGAACCGCTGGCGCTTGGTGAACTCTTCCAGCACTCTGGGGGTGCAGGATACATCTGGATCCTCAATGTCAAAGTTCCTGCGCAAGAAACCCAGGCCCTCAGATGTGTAGTCGCAAGTGAGTCCACAGCGCATGAGGGCTGCTGCATTCATGTTTTGCAAGGCGCGCTCTGCTCGGGAGCGAATCTCGACCGTGTTTCTCTCCTGTGTGTCATACAACGGACATTTCAACATACATGACATACATGCGTAGAGTACATACATACTATTACATTACATACATACATGCATGCATACTACATACATAATACTTACATACATTAAATTACATACATACATACATACATACATACATACATACAAACATACAAACATACAAACATACATACTATACATACATAACATACTACGATACATACACACATACATACAAACATTCAATGTTTAAAATAATTTAATTTATTAATATTTCATACTCAGTCATACAATACATACATACATACATACATACATACATACATGCCATACATACATACATACATACATACACACATACATACATACATACATACTATACATACATACATAAATACATCATACATACATACATACATACATACATAC
>CAJNDT010002666.1:10000-29344 GCA_905221615.1 Symbiodinium sp. CCMP2592 | reverse complement strand
ACTAAATCTGAAATTCAATATCATCCGTCCTGATCGTCATTGTGCCAGGCCCAGTTCCAGCCCCCTCGCGAGCTGTAGCCACTGGGCCGGTTGTACCACGCCTGGTAGCCTGCAAAGCAGGGATATGGTTGAGGATCCCAAAGGGCGGAAGGCAGAAATTCAGCCGTTCCCGCCTTGCCACCAAGAGTTCTCGTCGGAGCCTGCCACATCATGTCCAGGCCTGACGAAGCGCAGTCAGTGGCTTGAGCAACAAAGATGGCCTGACACTGTGGAAGCATATACAGCACACCACATCACACCACAACGGAGTGCGAGCTCGTGATGTCTTGCACACGACCAAGCTACATCAAGACATGGCATGGCTGCGGATTCCAGAACTGCAGACAGAGAGCAGTTGTTGCAGAGACGTTGTTTGTTGGATTTTTTGGCGGTGATGTTTGTGAGCCGATATGTTGTCGGCTGAAGTTCGGCTGAAGTCACGGGTACGGCTGTTATCCAAGAGTCTCCTCTGCTTATTGCAGCTGCCTCGCTCACTCGGCTCATATAAAAACTGTAAGCTGCACTTCGGCGAGCGTTGGACCTGGCTGCCGCCAGTGGGTGGTCGTCGCGTGGGCTGCTTGCAGCCGGCTTTGCCTCCTGGAGATTTCGGAGGCAAGAGGGATGTGGACGTCGTGAGACAGGGCAATCTCAGGTGCAGTGCCAAGCAACTGCACTTGAACTTGAGACATTTTTTGGGCTGTGAGGGATAAGACAGAAGCTCGCTGACTTCAAGGCTGTCTGTCTGAAGCAAGCGGACTGCAGATGCACATCATGCACTCATGCCGTGTTTGAAGAGCGCAGCTCCAGCTCGTCGAGTTCATCGAGGTTGTCCCGACTCTCGGGTCTTTGCAGAGACTGTGTCGGGCTGCCTTTGAAGCGCGAAGCGGGTGGTTCTCACGAACACGAGAAGAACCCAGCCTGTAGTTGCAGCTTGCTCTGCTCGAACATGTTGGACACGAGTCGATGTGGCTTCGACCTCTTCAAGGCGGTTGCTTCTAATCATTCTAATCTCTGCTTCAGCGCACGCAAACGCGTTGAAAGCGGCATCCTGGTATGCTTCTTGATACTTGCGGGGAACAAAATGTCACAGCTGTCTATAATCTTTTTCAAATTCTTAATTGCTGCGGTAAGGCCGTGTTAGCACCTGGCCGCTGGCCTCTGCGCGCGCGCTGGGCTCCGAGGGGACGTATGCTTCAGCCCCGCCGAACTTCATGCACTCCGGCCTCACAACCCACGTATCCCATCAAGGTTTATATGCCGTCCACCTGTCGGTGCCTCTGCCCTGCACTTTCAAGAGACATATACATGCGCCTAACGCTGCAGTCTGAGTGGCATGGGCGTAGTGAACCTCAATTGCCGTGAACTGGTCAAGAGCAGTCGGTTGACGTCGCTACCTCGATGCCGCTCAGAAGCTCCGTACGCTTTACAGAAGCCTCCGGAACAGGTCGGTGCTTCGTCAGTGCCTAGGTCACAGGGTCATCGCAACATTCACAACAGACGAGGTACAGCTGCATCGCTGGAACGAGGTCGGCAAAACGGAGGCAATTAGCGGGGCATGTTATCGCTTATTCGAGTTTGGGTTGCAAAGCACTCAATAAAGGAAGTCGTGCTTGCACGACACCGGCGTCTGGCAAAGTGCTGCGATACGTGGAGCCAAGTCAGCTGCCTCATTGCTCCACGGTGGTTGGAACCAACACACACGAGCAGCCGCGAAACATCACGGAACCCGAGCCCCCCACAGTTCGGAGCAGGGTTTGTTGATTTCCATCATGCTGCACCACCTTCCCGACATCGAATCGGCAATGCCGAGTGAGACAGGACGCCGCTGAGTGAACAGTAAATCCATCGACTTGCGCAGCTACTGATACACTGAAACTTGCTCAAGTCCTGCATCAAGGCGGATCTATGGCGATCACAATTCAACATTCATGCAGTGAAGCCAAGCTGCTGCATCCCATCCATCCCAGTCATCCAAGCCCACCTGCGCAGCAAACTGATGCACCGTGAGAGTCCAGTTCCGGCAGGCTCATGGTCGCTGAAGTGAGGCCACTGAAAGCTTCCATAAGAGTGAGAACTCGATAAGAAGCCCCGTACACAGTAACAGGCCTCTGTCCAATGTTCGTCCCGAACGAGATCTTCTGGTCCAAACTTGTTTCTCCAGCCGTTTGCCTCGCAGTCTGAAGTGTGTCCGTGGACAGTGGCGATGAGTTTTCTGTTGGCCCACCACATGTATGTAAATTGGAAAGCACCGAGGGTCCATGCCTCGCGCACGTTGGGGGCAGCCTCGATGCGGATGAAGAAACATGCCGGCGCCCACCTTCGAAGAACTACCGAACATCAGGAACGCATGTATGCGATGTGCTATGGTTAAATCCAGCACTCGTCCTAGCTCCGCCTCACGTAGCGGTTCAGGGCCTCCAGTGAGCACAGCCCGTCGCGAGGAATCAACACCTGAGCGATCGGAAGCTTTCGCAGCATGGGCTTGAGATAATGTAAACACCTGACATATCCTAGCTTTCTACGCACGTCGCTCTCGCCCAAGGTCCAGCGGGTGCAGCTCCAAGCGGCTACCCCAGCAGGTAGAAGCGGCTTCAGCATCTCGTGGAACTCCGCTACGCCGGAGTATCCTGTGTCAGATGTGACAAGCCGATGTGTACCCCCGCCTCCCTTTGGAGTGGTCTCTGCGGCTAGTGGTGGCAAGCATGGTTTGCCCCCGACCACCACATCACCCATGTGGTAGGCTCGTCAGAATAACATCTGAGCTTTTGGAATTTGGGTTTGCTTCCTTTGCTTGATTGCTGCTTTCTGTGGTCGGGCGTACTCTAGCTGCGATCATAGTGACAGTTGTTCCTGCTGGAACTTTGGCATTTTCGTGGCGAAACGTTCAACTGCCACAACTTTGGACATTCAGCCCCCGGTCGTCACGAAGGTTGTCGGGCTTCTCGCCATAGGAGCAGTTAGTTTAGTTGTAGCTATGGTTTTGGAGACACTGTGCGACTTGTATCTTCAAACCAACTGCCAGAGGGATGGGGCATTAATGGGGTATTCCTGCCAGAAGGGCCTCAGGTGGGCCAGTGGGGAGGTGCGGAGAGGCAGAATGAACACAGGGCTAAGCGAGCCAAGAGTCGCTTGCCCGACAGGCCACACACAACCAGGTTGCTGCGGCATGAGGCAGGCAGTTGCAGTGGCATTCGCGGATGGGGCAGCCGGGGCGCCCATGGCCGCAGTCACGAAAGTCTGGATATCTGTCGAGCTTCGAAGCTCGCATCTTGTGTTGATGCGAACTGCGACAATCAGACTGAGGTACGTAGCTCTTCGCGAAACTGAGGACATGCCAGGTTGCAGGATTCCGCCCTTCTCAGCGCACACGTGAGCAACCAAGAGGAGCTTGATGTAAAGAACATGCTCTGCTCGTCTTCATGTAAACTCTTAGAGTATGTTCCGGTATGTTCCCTCGTCTTCGTATTAGTATTTCAGTTGTTGTATGCATTCCAAGGCTGCTTCGAGGAAAGTCAGTACCCCGGGACCGCACGGACGGTCGGCCTTTTGCATTTCGACGAAGAGCCAGAGAGTCCGTGACATTGGCCTACGCAGTGTGCAGGCCCTTTACATTGCCCAAACTGTGCAGATTTTGGGGAGACAGTTGTGGCTCGACGTGCCGAGTTGAGTCAGGCGGAAGACACGGCAAATAGGGGCAGACAGGATCCGAGCCGCTGTGGCGTCGGCGTGTTGCTGTACACATTGCCCCTGCGACGGAGTCGACCGGACTTCCCGAAAGACACCTCGGAGGCGACGAAGGAGCCAAGGCTGTCTGTCTCGTCTGCTGTCGATGTCGGATTGGGCTCTTCCGAGCAGGATGCGTCGCGTTCTTCGGCTGTGTCGCGGTTGCGGCAGCGGACCGCCATCATCACCACACTTGACAGCATGCACCCTGCACCAAGCAGCTTCAGTGGCGTTGGTGCGTCGTTGAAGACCGTGGTCTGTGCTATGTACCCGGAGATCATACTCGAGGATGTGAAAACGGTCGCACTGACCGCAGCTGGACATCTTGTGGCACCTGCTGCAGGAAGCACAATCGAGAACACGCACCATATGGTCAGAATGGCGAGAAGCCCCAAAGCATGCCACGGTTCCTCCTGGACAGTCCGGAGAGCATCGTGTGCAGAAGAACTGAGGCCCAAAAGTGGTGGCACAAAGGCCAGGAGCACAGCAAACATCAGGGAGACAATTGTGAGCAAAGAGACTGGGATGTCTTTTGACTTCCTTGCACAAACGAAAGCACCGGCTTGGAAACATCCAGATAGCAATGCCATGCAGTACCCAAGAGGGGACTGCTCTGTCTGTTCCGAAGCTCCGAATACGAACTGTGGCTGCGAGATGCAAACAGCACCAGAAAGTGACACCACAAGGGCCACGAAGTGGAGAATGGTCACTTTTTCACCTAGGAATATCAGACCCAGGAAAGCTGCAGCCATGATGTCAATGCTGGTCAATGCTGCCACGTCTCCCGGGGCTGCTCCAACTAGTACTGCCCAAATGGCTAACATCCAGTGCAAATTCTCGAAAAGAGCCCTGGCCACCACCCACTTGATGTCTTGCTTCTTCGGGCAGCCGATACCTGCCCAGCATAGGTACATCCCGTTAGCGAAAGCTGCCCCAGTGCAGCAGGCTGCCAGAAGGTACCAGTACGGCCAATGCATATTCTCAATGATTTTGCTGGTAACCATTTCGCACGTCACGGAAACACCGGAGCCAACCATGAGCAGAATGCCGATCATCTCCGCTGAGCAAGTCATGCTCCTCCTGGAAATTGTCGCCTTCTACTCACGACTCGAGCTGCTTTACTGCTAGACGGCCTGTAGAGCCGAAATACAGAAACTTTGCCGAAACTGCTGGAACTACTACACCAAGCAGGACATCTGAGCAAGCCACCCATTTCCCGCCAGCAACCTCAAAGGCTTTGTCACCTGCAAGTGGGGGGTTGCTCACGGGTGGTCAGGGAGCTCCGCATGACCACCTGCTTGCACGATCTGGCCCCAGCGGCTCTTCTTCCGAAGGAGCTGCATGGCCTCGGCAAGTCTTGAGCAAAACTAGCTCCTCGTCTGATTACCACTTGTCCGGTGAAGGTCCCTGTAAGCTGTAGCAAACCCCGCAAAGAATCTAAACCTTGTGACATCGCAACTAAGTCCAAGCGACACCACGGAGGCCGGGGAATCAAACTCTGATACAGGAACATGGAGCAGGATCCGAAACATGCGCCCCTGCACCCCTCCCTGAGGTGAGGTCCACGAGGATGGCAGACAGCTGGTCTCCAACCTCCAGGCCTGCGTCGTGAAGCATGCCTCGCCTCCCTCGCCTCCCTGCAGCAGTAGAGGGAATACGACAAAAAGTCTGCTACATGCCTGTGGGCTTGCAAAGACTTGGGATCATGGTAATGTCCTGAGCCTGGTAATGATAATTCAATCATTCGCAGAAGAACATATTTCATTCGCGCATGCGCTGCCCCTTTGAACTTTGACGCCTCCGGTGGAGTGCACGACCCGCATCAAGGGCTCCAAGGCTTTGTCTTCCTCGTGCAGCATGTGCCAGCCTCGGAACTTCGGAACTTGGATCAATATTGGACAATGCTCCATGTCCACGGCTTTCTTAGAAAGCTAGTTTGAGGGGGCCAGCTCCGTGGGTCTCTCCACCAACGAATCCAACCCTGTGCTTGAACAAGAATCCTGGCGGCACGTATGACTCCAACAAGCCCCCAAAATTTTTATGAATGCAACACCCAAGCTTCAAATCAAAAAGTGCTAAACCCCCAAAACGAAGCTCGGTGCGCAAACATGTCGAGATCAACACAAACAAGTCTTTGGGTTTGCAGGAGCCTTGATTCCCTTGGATTTTGCACTTGGTGGACTGCTTCAGGCTGCACTGGATCGAGCAAGACCCTACTCCGGGACCAGATCCGAAGGCATTTGAGGGGCCTGTTGAAAACTGTGCTGCCTCAAAAGCACGTCTTGTGGAAGCAGCAAAGCGTGTCCTTTCGTGTTTGACGGTGTGCTCCCCTGCCTTCTATCACGGGGCTCATGGCTTGTGCGCCGTCACAGAACTTGCGCTTATCTAACGCGGAGATAGCTTTGGGCTTTGGGTCATGAGCAACACGTATGGCATGCTTGCTCATTCTGTGTCGGAAAATGAGTGAGGCCTGCTCACAACAGCACCCCTAAGCGCAAGCCATGTCAACGACGCCTGGCCGCCTGGTTAAGGCGCACAAGCTTCGCCCTTCGAACCTTGCTCATGCCCATGCGTAAGGATCCAGCCGCAGCCAACCATCATATCAGCCTTCAGACCTGAACAGCGTTGCAATCCCGTGGATGTTCAAGGCAACACGCCCCACAACCTGACGAAGCCGAACGAACGCATTTCTATTTCTGGGTTCAGCCGGTCGGTTGCCAGCTGAGCCTGGTGGCCGAGCTTTAGTTGCCCGATTTGCTGCCAGAGTGGCGCTCCGGTAGCGACAGCTGGTCGTACATGTCAGCGACCTCTGGCAACTCTGGCACGAGTTGCGGTTCAGCTTACAGGGTCCATTCTGCAGCTTTGTGAACGGCACAGCCTCCTTCAAGATCCCCGGGACTGCTGAGAAGTCGGGCGCAGGCCTCAAAAACAGCGGAGTCTTCTCGCATCCAAGAAGCGAGAAGTGGCAAACAATGCAGACAACAGCAGTAAGCCACACGAACCCTGCTCGCGGAAAAAACGAAACTCGAGAAAAAAAGCGCTGAATGAATCACAACCGAGTCTGAGCAACTGCACCGCAAACGATGGCTGGGCTGTAGTACCGGCCGCTTGCTTCATCCAATTGCTCTACATCTAGGACAAGCGCCCCTTGCCCATACAGGCACTGCAGTGATCCGTGGCCAACGCATCCTGGCAAGCGCATTCAGGAAGATTGGGGGGCGCTGTGCGCCAGTGCTCGCTATGCGATGCTCACGGCCCAAAAGCGGAAGAAGGCTTGCACGAGATACAGTTATGGAAGCAAAACACTCCGTCTAACGGAGTCTATTTGCACATCTCTGCTCATGTGGCACAGACCCCAAGCCACCAGCAAAGCGCGGATTTCGACCAGTCTCGCCGACCTTCATTTGTGTGTTGCTGTGGCAGCATGCGTCTTGTGTTGGTCCGAGCAGATGCGGCCAACAGGCCGAAGTAAACCGAAGCCTACAACGGACTTAACAGGATCTTCATAGGCTTCCTGTGACATCAGAGAGGGCTCACCTCGCATCAGGTGCAACCTCAAGCAGCGTCATGGCCCAGCTGTCAACGGGGGGAACGCGATAGTTGCTTCAAGCTGAGGGTCATTATTTTGGGGGGTCTGGGGGTCTGTTGTACTCTCCGATCTGCCAAAATCTGGCATGTGAATCTCACGCAATGTATGGGAAGTCAAGCCCCACCCAAACTGTGCAGTGGGCAGATAATTACGGATCCGCAATGCATCAAGTTGGGGAATGCTTGCATGAACTTACATGCTTTCTGTGCCTGCACAATCTGGCTTGTCGCATAAGATTCACGCTGTCAGCCGCGAGCCAACAACAGAATGCTGTAGAATTGGCCTAATCTTGTCCAAAACATGGTCTAGCCTGAAAACCTGCACAAATAGCCTCACAACAGTCCTCTTTTCCTTCGGGCTGGCAGGCTGGAAGTTGCAGGAGCTCCAGGGCCCTAGGCTCAGGCTCAATGTTCCGAGTCTTAGTCTTCTTGATGCTAGGCTTGGAGGCACCGGCATCATCCAGTCTTTCGCGCGTGGCCCTTAGCATCCCTTGAGAGATGCTCATGGGATTTGGGTACGCTTGGGCCTCGTACTGCATAGCAAGCCCCGCAGATTACGCATCTCTCCATCCCAGGATTGAGCATCTGGGTGAGAATCTGGCCCCAATGTTGACAGACACCGTGAATCGATTCGATGGCTGGGATTGGGAGTGCAGCTCAAATGACTGTTGCTGCACTCAGGCACTCTCGTCTGGCTTCGGATGCCCTGCTGGTCGTTAAACTCCAAGCCCTATTCTGATCAAATTACTCAACCCAGAGAAAGAAGATAGAGGGGACCGAGCGTACAGCTTTTAAGCTACCATGCCTCAGCCCAGGTCCCGCCGCCCGCCAATTAGCGGCGAGGAACTTGTGCTTATTGACGTAGTTTTGCCGCGCTTCAGGACGTGAAGGGCCAGGGGGGACCAGTATCTGGTGAACGCGTGAAGGGGCGACACTTTTGGTGAGGCGGTAGCCTGTCAACGAAGGGACTTGCGAGCTAAGTCGTCCTGACCTGTCCGAGGAGACACTTCCAACAGTCTTGCGTATTCGAGTGACGAGGCTGTTAGAGGTGGATCTAGTGCTGAAGCACAGGGATCATTTGCACCTGCAGATGCATTGTGGTATGCCTATACTTGTCATGTTGGAAGCATCTGGCTCAGCAGAGCTATCCTACTAGCAGCTTACTAGCAAAGTGAATTCATCACAACGTGCACAAGAAAAAGTCCTCGACGCAGGGCAAAGATCAAGCCACTGTTTCACCTTACGTGACTGGGGTATCCACCTCAATAATTGCATTTTGCCCTGCACCAAACCTGCTCTGCGGCCACTTGCTGCCAGACTCACGCACGGGCCGTGTCCTCAGTCCTGGCAAGGAAACTCAAGAAGTTCGTCCAGATACTGCTATATCATGCTGCCGTAAGAAAAACTCCTTGTAGAGGCGGCAGCAGGCTGGAAACCATCCGACAACCCAGACACCGCACCCGCTGCAGACGTGTCCAAGACATTCAGATCTCCATGACTGCTACGGCATCCCCGCGCACCAGGCTCTCCGGGTGCCGCTGCCTGCGACCTCGGTGCACTAAAGCTGCTCAGTTTCTAGCCGCGGTGGATCTAGGCGACAACTGCTCCCAGCTTCTGTTTGCTGTCATGCATACTTGAGCCGGAGCTCGTGTCATCTATCGTGAATCGCATGTTTGCTCGTCCTTCAACCTCTCTCGTGCAAAGATGGCGAGAGAAGTGCCTCGGGTGCCGGGTTCGGCAGCTTGGCAAGGCCAGCCCCCCGTGCACACCTAGCAACCTAGCACGCAGACTGCTCCTGCGCAGCAAATGGAAGCTGATGTCGCTTGTGCAACATTCAGCCATTCATAATTACCCTCGAACTGATTACCAGATCGGGCGAAAGCTACTCAGTGAAGCGGTAGAAGTAGACAGCAACGTGCTTTTCCTAAAACAGATTGGATTAGATGCTGTGTCTCAAGTCGCACTTCACCTTCAAAAACCTTGCTGGCGAATTTCGGCACGCCCCCCCGCACCTCGGACATATGGCCGAGTACATGCGGTACCCACCACAAACAATGTGCCCTTCCACGCCGAGCAGGGCGTGTTGAAAAGCGCTGGGCATTCCAGCCAAATGTAAAAGACATTAAAAGAACAACATCGGAGCCATTCTTATGGGCGTCTAAGGCAATCGCTTCAGAAACTTTAGCTGTGTATGCACTTTCTGCATGTCATCGACAAGCTTGATCAAGTTTTCCTTCATAAACCTCACCAGTGGGTCAGACATCAAATTGCATCTGGACTCCATCGACACAAGTCAGTCGGCTGGCCTCACTTCTGCTTGCATCATCTTAGCTTCCAGGTGTGTTGCCTCACCATGGAGTTGGTAGCAACCATGAAGAAACTCCTCAGCAGATATCTGTCCGTGAGCTATAGACTTCGGTCTGGGAACAATGTGAACACAGACCCCAAGGAGTCCTCCAAGTCGATCGTGCCGGACTGATCGAAGTCCAAGAGGTCGAAAAGCGTGGCCGCCTTGGAGCAGGCATCGATCTTCTCAATTCTGCCGCACTCGAAGTTCCACGAATTTGGACACACATACTCCCTTTCTCTGTCGGGAACGAACTAGTTGTTAACTTGCAGGCGGAAGCTAACAAACTTCCCTCTACTCATCATTGTCGAGCGGCATCTGGGACATCTATCTTCAGATGGGAGAAGTATGCAAGGATGGTCTCCTTAGCTTCGGCGGCGCACTGCAGCAAAATCAGATATCAGACGATGCAAGCACTCTTTTACTTGAAGCCTGGAGTCATGCTTGAAAGCTTGCTGCAAGACCTGGCAGGGCATAGCAGTGAGATTTTTGTAATACCTACACTGCCTGACAGTGCGCATCCACACCCGTGGATTCATTCTGGACGTTTCCAGATGGCACCAGTGTATGTGTGTGTGCGCGCCCATAGACCTGCCTCGCGAGTGATGCGACCCTCAGAGTTTTCGTCGATAGCCTGGAACAGCTGATGAAGCTGCTTCAGGTAATCCTTGGATGCTTGTACAGGTACAATGTTTCCAGTCCTCTTGCACGAGCCAGATACTACCCCGATGTTCCTCGCCGCTGCATGTCCCACAAATGCTATAGGCATGTCGCGCGGTGGGAAAGATTTGCACAATGCCGAAACCGACATGTCAACAGCGTGGCATGTTAACGAGTAATCACGCCTGGTTTTGATTTGACACCCTTGAAAATCCTATCGACCAGTCCACCAACCAGGAAATATGTCCCAGCACAAACTGGTTTGATCAGGGAGCCTGCTTTTGCTCCAGCTCTTCCTGCACGACCACTTCTCGATCGTTTTTGCTGGACTGAAGGGCGGTGTCTACAAACACTCCAGTGACAATGTTGACCTTGGATGGAACAGTTGAGACAGTGGTATTATGGTACTATAGTGTTATAGTATTATGGTATTATAGTATTAAAGTCTTATAGTATTGTAGTAAGCATATTGCAGGCCAAGTCGGGCATTCTTTGAAAGACGCGAAACACTGCTTGGTTTTATCGAAGACTGGCTGCTACGGCGAACAAAGCAAAGGTGATATAGAGGATGTAGAGCAAGCACCAGAACTCCCCGCCGCTCATGGTGGCCAGCGAGTCGTAGTAGACGTGCCAGTTCTGTCCCCCGGACATTGCCATGTACAAAGCCAGTATAGAGCTGTCCAGAGTGCCGAAGTACAGCTGCAAGGAAGAGTACTCGGACAGCTTTCTCATCTCAAGGTTGTCGAGATAGCTTGTAACTGCTTGCGTGAAGGCAACACCAAACATGTAGAAAAGCCCGAACAGAAATAGAATGATCCAAACGACGGACTTCAAGCAGTTCACCGTGCTGAAGATCATCATGCGGAGTTCACGGAAGAATCGCATAATCCGGATCACCTTCTTTCGTCGCAACTTGTCACATGTTTGCTGTGGGGTGAGCTGCCTGCTAGCTGATGCATGACGGCCTTCACAGTGCAAGACACACCGATCAGCCAATGGGTAGCAACGAAGTTATCACGGACATCGGTGCTGGTGCTGTGGATGTTGCGCTTTTATTGAAGCAATCGAAACATCGGTCTAAGGAACAAGGAGCGACATGCCCGTCCGGTAGGTGTGGGATTCACGAAGCCGGCAACATCCAAACCCCGAAAAGCTTTTCATGCCAGGCGTGGGCGACAAGCAGTGAGATATGGTCCGGTAAGCTATGGCAGCTTCGGTCTGGGAGGCAGAACAGAAACATACAAGAAGAAGACATGACTTATTGAAGCAAGTTGCGCGGACCACACGCACGATTCGCACCACCCTCAGCACCCTCATCACGGTAAAGCCCCGAAGAGGAGTCTGTTCCTCGAGCCCTGTTGCAAGCATGACAATCTCAGCTGAAGCATCCACCACACCAATGAGGACGCAAATGACGTCCAGTACATTCCTGGGAGCGGACACAGTGCGCGACTAGGTCTCTATCCTCCAATGAAACCATCCGGGACCTGGGACCTAGGGAAGACCCAGGAAGGGGTAGATTGGCCAGGTCATCAACAATTGGATTTGCCATGGGTCCACACCAGGTCAGCAGACCTGAAGAAATCGATGACACCTTCAGCTGCCCATCGCACTAAGAGCTCCACCAGGAAGCACCCGGTGAAGCCAACCTCGCAGCTGCAGCCCTCCTCTAAAACTCCGGTCCGCGCTTCGCTTCGCTGCAGAGCTCACAAGCACAAGACTTTGGACTTAGAGCCCGCCGGGTCCCACCTGCATGATCAATACCTCGGTCGAAGTGTTCCTCAGAGGCATTCGGATTTCGATGAATGTAAACACTGGGTTCGAGCGGCTGGAGGTCTCAGGCGCATCGCGGAAACCGTGGGCTTTCGAACCCTCTCGTCTAAACTAAACAAACTCCACATCTCGTAATCTAGGCTTCCTATCTTGTGCAGCATGCATGTGGTGTCCAGGTGTTGGACTCACACTGTCATAAGCTTGGTGTGTGCGTCGACCCTCCCGAAAAATTTTAAGGGATCTGGGCCTGGGAGCCTCGCATATGATGATGACTGATGATGATGATGGTGATGATGATGTTGCGGCCCATGAACCTTGAACAAGCCTCGGAACCTGATGACATTGATGACAGATGATGACGATGAGGACTCCACGGGGCATGCTTAATTTTCCAAGCCTCGATGATGACTGGTTACCCTCAGTCAGGGAGTCTGTGTTCGACTGAATCTGCGACGGAACAAGACTCGCCGCAAGCAACCCAGCTCCCTGGGCTGAGACCTGTGCTGAGCCTGACAACCCAACGAACTATTCTACCTGGGAGCCTGGGAACCTAGGAACCGAACCTTTGCCGAGCCTCGTGATGATTGTCATGTCACGGCACATGTCTCAGCCCAGCCAGGGAGGGAGTCTTGCGGCAGATCTTCAGCCGCAGATGCATTCGGCAACAGTCGCAAAGCCGGACTGGTGAGGAGCAGCATCATCATATTATGATGATGTTTCTCCTAACCAGTCCGGCTTCCCGAGTAGCGGTTGAGAGCATGCCGAGCTTGCACACGCTCTCCTGCAGCCCGTGTCTGGGAACAGGCAAACAGGCAAAGAGTGTTAGTCTCCAGCAACCTTTTAGAAACTCTCAGACCAATCCGGCTGGACTACAGACAACTTGCAAGTCAACTCTACAAGCCCGTGGCACGCATATCCTCTGGGCCCCCTGGGCCTGGAAGCCTCGCATATGACTGATGACTGATGATGATGATGGTGATGATGATGTTGCGGCCCATGAACCTTGGACGGGCCTGGGAACCTGATGACATTGATGACTGATGATGTTGTGGCCCATGAACCTTGAACGGGCCTGGGAACCTGATGACATTGATGACAGATGATGACGATGAGGACTCCACGGGGCATGCTATTAGCCTCGATGATGACTGTCATGCCACGGCACAGGTCTCAGCCCAGCTATTCTACCTGGGAGCCTGGGAACCTAGGAACCGAACCTTTCCCGAGCCTCGTGATGATTGTCATGTCACGGCACATGTCTCAGCCCAGCCAGGGAGGGAGTCTTGCGGCAGATCTTCAGCCGCAGATGAATTCGGCAACAGTCGCGAAGCCGGACTGGTTAGGAGAAACTTAATTAATTTCATTTGCGATTGCCGAGCTGAACCTGGAAGCCGATACGACACGGGCTGAAGGAGAACATGCCGAGCTTCGACACGCTCTCCTGCAGCCCGTGTCTGGGAACAGGCAAACAGGCAAAGAGTGTTAGAACCCAGCAACCTTGTGAAACCTAAACTCTCAGACCAATCCGGCTGGACTACAACTTGCAAGTCAACTCTACAAGCCCGTGGCACGCATATCCTCTGGGCCCTCTGGGCCTGGAAACCTCGACTGATGACTGAAGATGATGATGGTGATGGTGATGATGATGTTGCGGCCGCCCATGAACCTTGAACGGGCCTGGGAACCTGATGACATTGATGACTGATGATGGTGATGATGATGTTGCGGCCCATGAACCTTGAACGGGCCTGGGAACCTGATGACATTGATGACAGATGATGACGATGAGGACTCCACGGAACATGCTTCAAAATTCATGATTAAATTTTTATTATTATATTTTATCAGCCCAGGGAGCTGGGTTGCCAGCGGAGCAATTCAAAGTTCTGTCGAACACAGACTCCCTGACTGAGGGTAACAGACTGAGCCTGGCAACCCAACGAACTATTCTACCTGGGAGCCTGGGAACCTAGGAACCGAACCTTTCCCGAGCCTCGTGATGATTGTCATGTAACGGCACATGTCTCGGCCCAGCCAGGGAGGGAGTCTTGCGGCAGATCTTCAGCCGCAGATGAATTCGGCAACAGTCGCGAAGCCGGACTGGTTAGGAGAAACTTAATAAATTTAATCATTTGCGGTTGCCGAGCTGAACCTGGAAGCCGATACCACACGGGCTGGCAGGAGAACACCTCGAGCTTCGACACGCTCTCCTGCAGCCCGTGTCTGGGAACAGGCTAACAGGCAAAGAGTGTTAGAACCCAGCAACCTTGTGAAACCTTCAACTCTCAGACCAATCCGGCTGGACTACAACTTGCAAGTCAACTCTACAAGCCCGTGGCACGCATATCCTCTGGGCCCTCTGGGCCTGGAAACCTCGACTGATGACTGAAGATGATGATGGTGCTGGTGATGATGATGTTGCGGCCCATGAACCTTGAACGGGCCTGGGAACCTGATGACATTGATGACTGATGATGGTGATGATGATGTTGCGGCCCATGAACCTTGAACGGGCCTGGGAACCTGATGACATTGATGACAGATGATGACGATGAGGACTCCACGGAACTATTATTATATTTTATCAGCCCAGGGAGCTGGGTTGCCAGCGGAGCAATTCAAAGTTCTGCCGAACACAGACTCCCTGACTGAGGGTAACAGACTGAGCTTGGCAACCCAACGAACTATTCTACCTGGGAGCCTGGGAACCTAGGAACCGAACCTTTCCCGAGCCTCGTGATGATTGTCATGTAACGGCACATGTCTCGGCCCAGCCAGGGAGGGAGTCTTGCGGCAGATCTTCAGCCGCAGATGAATTCGGCAACAGTCGCGAAGCCGGACTGGTTAGGAAAACTTATTTTAGCCGAGCTGAACCTGGAAGCCGATACCACACGGGCACGGCATGCAGGAGAACACCTCGAGCTTCGACACGCTCTCCTGCATGCCCGTGAACCTGGGACGGCGCGGAAGCGGCAGAATCTCTGCCGCTTCCACACTGTTTTTCTCCAGAAATTGTGACACCTAAAACTCTCAGACCAATCCGGCTGGACTACAACTTGCAAGTCAACTCTACAAGCCCGTGGCACGCATATCCTCTGGGCCCTCTGGGCCTGGAAGCCTCGCATATGACTCAGATGACTGATGATGATGATGATGGTGATGATGATGTTGCGGCCCATGAACCTGGAACGGGCCTGGGAACCTGATGACATTGATGATCGATGATGACGATGAGGACTCCACGGCGCATGCTTAATTTTCCAAGCCGTTGAGCCTGGACCTGCAATTGATGTTCCGCGTGCACGCCGTGCATTCCCCGCAGCATCAATTCGAACCAGGTGTTTCCAGTGGAAACACCTGGTTCGATTGATGCTGCGTGTGGCGCCTGGGGCCTGAAGTCTGTTGCTGCTCTGTTGCATGCACCGGCAGTGAACATCCACGGAACGGCCACCGGCAAGGTTTCCATGTCCCCAGACTCCCTGAGCGACTCTGCCACGGTCATCTGTCCGCCCTTAAAGGGTGGACAGATGACGGTGGCAGAGGCGAACCCAGGCGAACAACCATGGAGCCTGGCAGCAACCTTAAAATCTTAAATATTGGGAGCCTGGGAGCCTGGGAACCTATGACTAGGAACCAGTCTCAGCAACTCAGGCCACAAAGTCGGAGCGTCGGCTGGCGCCGGTGTGGGCACCAAAGCAGCCTGGCAACACGGGGAGCGACTGGGTTGCCTATCAGCAGTGACAGTGAAATTACATCATCCAGGGTCCTTTTAGGTGGGATGTTGGGCACCCACGAAGCAACCCTTCAATGCATAGAAAAGACCCTTCAATGCAACTTTTTTGAGAATCAGCGCGTTCAAGGGTCACAAGGTTGCATCCAAGGGTCCCTCAAAGACTAAGATGCTGCTGGATGTTGGCTGGGCACCCACGATAAAACCCTTCAATGCATCCAAAAGACCCTTCAATGCACCTCTCTTAAGAATCAGCGTGTTCAAGGGTCAAAAGGTTGCATCCAAGGGTCCCTCAAAGATGCTGCTGGATGTTGGGCACCCACGATAAAATTCCTTCAATGCAACTTTTTTGAGAATCAGCGCGTTCAAGGGTCACAAGGTAGCATCCAAGGGTCCCTCAAAGATGCTGGATGTTGGGCACCCACGATACAACCCTTCAATGCATCGAAAAGACCCTTCAATGCACCTCTCTTAAGAATCAGCGCGTTCAAGGGTCAAAAGGTTGCATCCAAGGGTCCCTCAAAGATGGCTGGATGTTGGGCATCCACGAAGCAACCCTTCAATGCTTTAGGGTTTAAGGTTTAGGGTTTAGGGGTTTAGGGTTTAGGCTGGTTTAGGGTTTAGGGTAAAAGACCATTTCAATGTACCTTTTTGGAGATTCAGCGCATTCAAGGGTCACAAGGTTGCATCCAAGGGTCCCTCAAAGATGCTGGATGTTGGACACCCACGAAGCAACCCTTCAATGCATCGAAAAGACCCTTCAATGCACCTTCTCGGAGATTCAGCGCATTCAAGGGTCACAAGGTTGCATCCAAGGGTCCCTCAAAGATGCTGGATGTTAGTAGGCATCCACGAAGCAACCCTTCAAGGCATCCAAAAGACCCTTTAATGCACATGTTTTAAGAATCAACGCAGTCAAGGGTCACAAGGTTGCATCCAAGGGTCGCTGACTGTCAAGCCATTATGACCGCCATGTACCAGACCCTGCACTCAATCAAGTCAGGCTGGCCAGACGGATGTCGAGATTTCGGGCGCCAACTGCAGCAACACCACTTCCTTGCCATTGTCAGTACAAAGACCCTTTAACTTCAGCAGAAGTTTCAATAGACCAATTGCATCCAAGGGTCTTTTTAAGCGGAATGTTGGGTACCCACGAAGCAACCCTTCAATGCATCAACAAGACCCTTCAATGCACCTTTTTTGAGAATCAGCGCGTTCAAGGGTGACAAGGTTGCATCCAAGGGTCTTTGTAGTAGGGATGCGGGATGTTGGGCGCCAACGATACAACCCTTCAATGCATCCCAAAGACCCTTCAATGCACCTTTATTGAGAATCAGCGCGTTCAAGGGTCACAAGGTTGCATCCAAGGGTCTTTGTAGGCATGCGGGATGTTGGGCACCCACGAAGCAACCCTTCAATGCATCGAACAGACCCTTCAATGCACCTCGGAGAATCAGCGCATTCAAGGGTCATCAGGTTGCAATTCAAGGGTCGATGCATCACCCGTCAAGCCATTATGACCGCAGTTGGCCAGCCTGTACGCAGGCGCCCGTCCCACTGCAGGAGGACCTGGCGAGAATAATGGTCTAAGTACGACTCAAATGCATGAGACTCACCGGCTCGCCTCGGCGCGGGTTTGGAGGAGCCTGCTAGCCGAGAATCGTCCGCTGTCCTGGTCAGAGAAAACATCAACAAGTCTTGACAAAGACGCGCTAGCAAATCGAGCTGCATCGGCTACCTCCCGAAATTTGATTCCCGTGCAGCCAGTCGGTATTGTCATCGTCGGCTACTGTACAAGCTAAGGTTTCAATGGCCCACACAGCGACAGTCGTGCCAGGGAGCGGACAAAGTAAACTAAAAAATCACCAGCTCACAGCTCCAAGCCTGGGAGCCTGGGAGCCTTGGGAGCCTTTGACTCCGGGCGAGAAGTGCCACGATCGCCTGAGACCTCACTGCCGGCTGCCCTTACCACCTCCGGCTTCTGCTTGGCCTTGGGCACAGGGTTGTGCTTCCTCTCGGGCACCTTAGGCTGGCATACGAAAAGTTAGTCAAAATGATTATTTTTTTAACTTAAATGTTACTGTTGAATATGCCAAGAAACTCCATCAGAATATGAAAACAAACCGGCAGGCACACGGCCACGGGCTTCAATCGCCAACCTGCTCCTCGAAGGGTAGTCCGGGAGAATTGCACGAGGCCCGAATACCCTCACTGCTTGGCCGACCCCGAATCGCCTCACTGCTTCATCTTTCCCAAGCCCCAACTCGAACGTCTGATCGAGGACCACGGCCAGGCAGTTCCACTCTCCTGCAGTCATCTTCAGCGGTGCGTCAGAGTCAGAGTCGTATGGAGTGGAGCGACAAGTCGAAGCCTGAGCCTCGTCGAGGTGCTTCTGCTGGATGGCCCTTCCATATTTGAATCCAGCCTTCCAGGCCGCCATTCTCACGTCGAAGGTGAGCTTCTCCCTATCCTCTAGGCTGGGGCCCGGCGGCAAGGGCCTTTCAGGCGGAGGGCACTAACAAACCGCAGGATCGAACACTCCAGCCTAACCGCCGAATCAAAAATCACTACAGGGGAAGGGATTCTCTGGGCCCTCCTATGCATTGCTCGCCTCCCCAGTCGCCACACCGCCATGTTCACAGTATTTGCGGTCGTCGGCTCCATGGCTAATTGCAGCCTAGGGAGCCTCGATGCCTGGGAGCCTGAATGCATAGGTCCCATGTTTGTGACTCCGGGCATCTGACAGATCTGAGCGGTTGCACTGTGAGTCCCCAAGCTTGCAAGCACTGACTGACTGACGAATCAACAGATCACTGACAGTCTTTGCCTCATGTTTGCACGGCCACTGCAATGCTGTACATCGAATCACCCGCTAGATTCAGTAGACACGGCGGCCCTCTCCCTAGGGTCTGATCGGATGGTGACTTCGACTGGGTACTCCAAGTTGTGCGGAAGACTGATGACCAGGGACCCACCAGAGGAAGTCGAGGTCGTCGGAGGAGAGGATGCCGTGATCGCCCTGGAGGCCAGTTGGAACGCCTGTACCGGGGTTACCGGGGCAGTGAAGCTGTGAGTCACACCTCCGCTATGTCCACTTCCACCGGGTCCTACAAAAAATGCAGTGGCAGGTGTCGGTGCCGGCGGTCCATGTGGTCCTTCAGAATCTGTGGCGGGTCTGCGAGAGCAACCAGGCGTTGGAGGGGGTGGTCCGCGAGAGACAACAGGCGTTGGAGGTGGTGGTCCCCTCGGAGCGCTGGTGCCACTGCCAGTGCCCGGCGGCCCACCGGTCTCCTCATCAGTGGATCGAAGGAGGTCTTCGTCGGAGTCATCAGAGGACAGGGTCGGGTGCGGCTTGGCACTGGCTGGCTTGGCACTGGCTGGCTTGGCACTGGCTTTGACCGCTGACCGGCGCGGGGTGCGGGAAGCAGAGCGGTCACGAGGCATTTTCTTGGGCTTGGGCCCCATGTTGATCCCTAAAGCCTGG
>CAJNDT010002666.1:0-7500 GCA_905221615.1 Symbiodinium sp. CCMP2592 | reverse complement strand
TTTCGACCACAGTCAGGCTTGGCCCGGAGCCAGAGGTCAAGGAGGGTCACCATCTTCAGGTAGGGAGCTTGGAGCCTTGCTTTACATTTCGACCACAGCTAGGCGGCTTGGGGCTCCGCAAACGCCAAGAAGGGTCCCCCTTTTCATTTCGGTAGCCTTGGAGCCTTGGAGCATTGCCTTACATTTCGACCACAGTTAGGCTTGGCCCGGAGCCAGAGGCCAAGGAGGGTCCCCCTTTTCATTTCTACATTTGGACCGGGAGCCAAAGGCAAGCAGGGTCCCACTTTCTGGAGCCTTGGAGCCTTTTGGCGCAAAGCCAGCTTGGAGCCTTGCCTTGCGAGCCTTGGAGCCTTGCTTGGCCCCCTTCATTTTGACCACAGTTAGGCTTGGCCCGGAGCCAGAGGCCAAGGAGGGTCCCCCTTTTCATTTCTTGGAGCCTTGGAGCCTGGGAGCCTTGCTTTACATTTGGACCGGTAGCCAAAGGCAAGCAGGGTCCCACTTTCTGGAGCCTTGGAGCTTTTTGGCGCAAAGCCAGCTTGGAGCCTTGCCTTGCGAGCCTTGGAGCCTTGCTTGGCACCCTTTCGTCATGTTGACCACAGTTAGGCTTGGCCCGGAGCCAGAGGCCAAGGAGGGTCCCCCTTTTCATTTCTTGGAGCCTTGCAGCCTGGGAGCCTTGCTTTAGAGCCAAAGGCAAGCAGGGTCCCACTTTCTGGAGCCTTGGAGCCTTTTGGCGCAAAGCCAGCTTGGAGCCTTGCCTTGCGAGCCTTGGAGCCTTGCTTGGCCCCCTTCATTTTGACCACAGTTAGGCTTGGCCCGGAGCCAGAGGCCAAGGAGGGTCCCCCTTTCATTTTGACCACAGTTAGGCTTGGCCCGGAGCCAGAGGCCAAGGAGGGTCCCCCTTTCATTTTGACCACAGTTAGGCTTGGCACGGGGCCAGAGGCCAAGGAGGGTCCCCCTTTCATTTTGACCACAGTTAGGCTTGGCCCGGAGCCAGAGGCCACGGAGGGTCCCCCGTTGAAGAAAAAACATTTCGACCACAGTTAGGCTTGGCCGGGAGCCAGAGGCAGGGTCCCCCTTTTCATTTCACAGCCTTGGAGCCTTGGAGCCTGCATCTTGACTCTCTTTCGCTGAAAGAGGGTCTCATTCTAGTCAGGTTCTTCACTCAGCATGCCTGGTCGTACCGAGCTGTCTGCAGCGAGGCAGATTCAAGGCCAGAAGCAGTAGAACACAAACGTACATGAGGGCAGGGTGCTTTGAAACTAAACCTTGTGGCCTTGACGACGATGGGTCGATGTCGATGCGGTCCCTCGCAGCATCGAATCATCCTGGCGACAGCCAAGATCCGCTGTCAAATTAATTAAACTTGACTGTCCAACGCAGCACGGGTCCTGACAGCTTCCTTGGCGCTGCGGCCGTGGACCACGCTTGCCCATCTCCCTGCCTGCAAAGAACGACATGTGAACCAGGTTACATGTGGAATTTGGGTGCGTTCACATGACTCACGACACTGGCCTCTGCTTTTTCGGACAACCCCCGCGCTGAGAATTAAAATAATTGAATTAGGGATCCCAGCCAGTCTTGCGCCAGACCTTGGAGCCTGGGAACCTGGTAGCCGCGACACGCCCTGCAAACAGCTTGTCACGACGCACTTCACCACTTCGGCAAGATGCAACGCACGGCACTGTGCGGAATCGGTTACAACGAGGAAACTCACTGCATCTCACATTGCATGCAATCTTGCCCCCATGCTCGGATATGCTGCTAACTGAACACACGAAGGCTATGAAAGTCACACCCTACTAACTAACCCTGAAACCCTTTAACCGACTCTAAACACACGTTAAACCATACGAGCCATCATCAAATAAAAATGGAGGCTCAGTCGAGTCATTTCTGATTCAGACAGAGCTCCGGCCACCGCCGCTTTCCGGGGTCTGGAGCACAGCCGACCAACACAAACAGCCCCCATTTACCGGCTCGAAGCACCTTTGTGCAGCACGTGTGACTTGCAGCGGGGCAATTGGCTAAGTCGCTGCGTGTTTTCCACAGCTCGGGCCACTGCTTGCACCACGCTCTCAGTCCGGCCTCCCCCTTGGGCATGAAGGGATTCCCGGTCTCCACCTCAAACACCACGCAAGCATAGGCCCACATATCCACAGCTGCAGTCAGCAGCTGCTTTCTGACACCGCAGTCTCCATCGCCATTCACACGAGCGGGCCACAGCTCCGGAGGTCGATAGGCAGCCGTGACATACTGCAGGAACCTGGGAGCCTGAGAAGCCTTCTGGAGCCGTGCCATGTTCTCACTCATGCCGAAGTCGCACACCTGCACCTGATCTGTGCAAGGGCACCAAAGAACATTGCCAGGTTTCACATCCAAGTGTAGGATGCCTGCGTCATGCAAGGTCTGCAGTGCACTTCTCAGCTGAGCTGCCACAGACCACGTCCTCGGCTTGCCATGCGCCGCAGGATTTCGAAGTGCGGTTGCCAGGCTGGGCCCACATAGGCTAGTAGCCATCCATGGCCAAGGTCTGCCCGTGACACCCGAGCTGACAAGAAGCGGGAACCACATCATCTTCTGCTGCGGAACGGCCTTCATTAGAAGCTTCATCTGCTCCACTTCGTGCCTGCAATCCGCGGGGCCATCGGAGCCACGATAAACCTTCACCGCCACGTTAAGGCCGCTTTGCGGATGCTGGCAACTGTAGACACTGCCATAGGCTCCGCCTCCAATTGGAGCCCTTGCACCATTAAGCTCAAATGGGCCAACGCGACCGCCAGATTCGTCAGCGGCAGGGGGGTCCTTCGCCTCGTCGGGGCCGCCCGCACTGGTCGTGGAGCCCCGCATCCTGATGCCAAGAACGGCCAGTGCACTTCGCTGAGCCATGAACTCATCTTTGCTCCTCGCCATGAATGGTGCCTTCTGCTTGTCGGTCATGCCCTGCCAGACTGCGCCAAGATGCTTCATCTCATTGAGAAACTCGTGCTTGGGAGCGCCTTTCTTGACTTCGGAGTTTTCCTGGAACCAGATGACGAAGGCCCTTCGAGCCTTGGGGACCAAGCCGTCTTTCACAGCCTGCTTCCGCAAGCTCTGCGATTTGCTGCCACCATGCTGGCACCCCCGGGGCATCCGACGAGAAGCCGTCTTGAGACTGGTTTTGCCCCAGAGGCGTCTGGTAGGCCTCCATCGGCAGCCCATGTCGAACCCAAGCAGGGAACCTCAGAGCCTGGGAACCTGGGGCCATAACGGCTCGCTTTAATGCATTCAGGCGACTACAACAACATCCTCGGCGAGTCCTATTTCAATGTCATGCCACAATAAGAGCATTTCGGCTTTTTCAGGCGACAGTAGTCACTGCTACACACTACTGACAAAACTGAGCCCGGCAAAAGGTCAAGAGCCTGAGAACCTGGGAGCCTAGGTGCCTGAGCTGGTGCCTGAGCTGGCGGATTCGGTCGAAGTGAAACATCATCACTGCGGTTGATCGCGGGGGCTATCTGGCTCAGCAGGTGCCTCGTCCTGGTCGTCTTGGTTGGACAAGCTCTCCAGAACGTGCGGGAAATGCTTCTTCACCGCCTTGGCATTCTCGTCCGAGTAAAGAGTGGATCCCTCCAAAGCCATCATTCCGCAAGCTGCGCGATCAGCAACCGCCTGGACCCACGACATGTGCTCCTTGTTGAGGCCTCGGATAATTTAAATAAAATCAAATGACAATGATCTGACGAATCTACTGGACAAGTAAGGGTGCTGCAAAGCCCGTGGTATGCGATGCCGGCAGTCAAAGAAGCCTCCATCAGAGCACCGGTGCCAGCCGTGAGGTCAAACACTGCCTCCGCGCAAAACTCCTCAATGATGGCATTCCAATATGCTATCGGCTTCGACTCGTTCCAGAACAAGGGTACGTCGGAGCCGTGGCGATCCTGCCAGTCCTCTGGCGGTGTCGGGAGGTCGCCGGTTGTTGCCGGAGCAATGATCTTCTTCTTGGTGTCTGCAGACACGAGGGGCATTTCAGAAACCGCACGGTACTCCACGCCTGAGTAAGTGCCTTGGTACGTAGAAGCCTCGCCGCAGACTGTGAAGGAGCCTTTCTTCGTCGTCTGAATCTTGGTGCGTGCGACCGGGAACTTAACCGCTCCTGTCTCCACCTTCTTTGCAGCCAGCGGAACGCGGCGAGTGCGACCAGTTCTCGGCGGGCACCCACCTGAGTACACGATGGTGCACTCCTCGGTGTGCTGCTGGTTCAGCAGGAGGTCTTCCTTAAAGAACCAGGTGCAGCCTTTGAGCCTTGGAGCCTGGGAGCCTTGTCACATCACCCCGCCAAGACTCGGACACGCGGCGAATTTCCCGCATTCTGCCGTCGAAGAGTACGACGAAATCCTCGGGCCCAGAAATGTCTTTGGCAAAGGCACAGATCTCTTTCCATTCCTCGCTTGGCGGAGTGCCCTTGAGCCACGGGTCGGTACCAGCCTCTGCCAAGAGATCCGCACTGGCAACGATCAGGCGGTGCGAAGAGTTTAAGGTGCCCTTGTGCGTGAAGACCTTGCCGCAACCTCTGAACGCATTGACTAGGCAGTCCTTCGAGATCTTGTTCGGTACCGAGAACGACACGAACTTGCGGCGTTCCGTTTGCACCGCCTTCCACTGCCGCTCACGCTCGACACATTCCTCGGGTGTGTCAGCTTCAGAAGCCTTGGCCAGGCTTTGGAGCAAACTCGGAGCAGGAGCCGCAGATGTGGCACCAACGGACTTCGTGCTGTTGTCGAACTTGTCGACAATGATCTTCATCTGAGTGATAAGCGCACATGGCTCCTCGTGCTCCGTGTCATCCGAGCTTCCAAGCTGTGCAGCTGTCAATGCCTTTGCAAGGCCATCTTCACTCGAAGCCAGCATGCAGCAATCCTTGTAGTACTTCCCCGACATCAGCTCCAGCAGCAAATCCAAAAGCATGCCAATGGCTTTGTTGAAACCCTCTTTAACAGCTCCAATCTTGGACTGCGGAACAGGGCGCTCCACGTCCTCTGGGTCCTCGCCGTCCATGTCGTCCTCTCCAGCAGCCCCTTGATCAGCATCAGCATGGCAGAGATATTTCTCCCAACATGTGGAAGGGCAACGGAGTTCAGCCAAAATCCCTGTCAGCTTAACCTTGTCCGGCTCAGGCAACTTGTTCGCCAGCTTTGCTGCATAATCGAAGACCTCTGTCAGTGTTCAAGCTGCCGATGACTTGCAACACTCCGCAAAAAAAAAATACACACGCTAGTCAGAATAGTTACAATGCCTGCACCACCAGCATGCGCGACAACCAAAAGCCAGCATCGCCTGTCTTCCGGTCTCGATCCAGAAACTTCTCGGTGCATTTAGCTGGCGTGACCATGTTCATGCGCAGGGCCAGCGTCAAGGAGTCGATCATCCAGGCCGTCAGGTCTACAGCGTTTCTGGTAGCAGATGCGAGCTTGTTGGTCAGCGATAACAGCTTGCTCAACTTCGAGTACTGACTGCTCAAGATGCCCCGCCCAAATTCCAGCTCCAATCTCCGGGCAGCCTTCTCCACGGGACCGGATGGACCCCGCAGCACTGCAACAGCTGCTGTGGCAGCCTGGTGTAAGGCCTTGTTGTACAAGGTGTTGTTGTACCTCAAGTTCTGTTCCTCACCATCCTGGACTTTTTCGACCTTGCGCAGCTGGACAGTCTTTGCAAATGTCCAAAAGGTGTCGGACAGGCCAGGGTGCCCGAGTGCCTTGACTTTCTCTGAAGCAAGATTGCGACTCTTCGCACTCTCCCCTGCGCTGGAACACAAGCGAACCTGTATCGTGACAGTGCAGCCACACTCCCACAAAATCTCCAAAACTGCTTTGTCCTGCCAAGTGCAAGCACACATCAGTCAGATGAATCAATAACATGTCATGTCATGTGAACACAAGCAGCAACTGTCCTGGGAGACTAGGGCTTTGAAGACGGCCAAGTACCAAGCCCACAACACAAACACGCCGCTAGCAAGATGCAACGAGCTGTTGAACTCTTCGTGAATCACGTCAGATGCTGACTCCGTGAGGACAATCATCTCACAAGGCCACGTCAGCCGGTTTCGTGACGTTTTTTGTTTCTTCTTGGCAGCTTCACGCGATACAACTGTGCTGAAAGCAACTTTCTTGGAGAAGAAAGCGTCTTCGAAAGTTTGGAGATCCTGCCAGCACACATCCTCAGACGCACTGGCAAAAGCGTCGGTGGCCAGCCACAGCGCGAGGCCACTGGCTTCGTAAAGTCCAGATGATGTCAGGGACGCTTGGCAGTCATCTTTGCTCCACACAGCCTGACAAACGACAACGGTCAAACAATAATAAATGACATTGATCGACATGCGCCCGCCTTGTATCCGGTCAAATCCCCCATCTTGGCTTCTGAGTTGATGGCAAGCGGCGGTGTCTTGAACATCTGCTTGGCCTGCGGAAACTTCAGAGGGAGCTGGCTGCGGACCTCGGGCAGGCACGGCATGCAGCACTGTTAGCCGCGAGACGGGACACGGTATCAAGAACTCAGCGAAGGGCCCATGGCACGATGTTTGCCAGGGCTTCTTGAGCATCACTGGCCTGCTTCACATGGCGTGCCACACATCATCATCATCACACACGTCATACTGCTCCGAAAATGCTGAGCTCAGAACGGTTGGGTCGGTGGGCAAATCCGGCACTTTTGCCATTGAGCGCGAGTACAGAAGCCTGGGAACCTGGGAGCCGAGTAGCCTTCCACGGAACCGGTTGGAGTCTTGCGGTGCAGCGCAAGGCAATAAGACTGCTGCAGTGCAGGACATGCTGCAAACAAACACAAACTGACGTCGACAGCGGTCCTTTGTAGTCGTGGGCCCTGCCACAGTTTGTCGACGAGCGGCTTGAGCTTTACATGTCCATTTAAATCAAGTTGGCAGCAAAGTAAGGAAGCATCAAAATCCTACTATGCTGCTGATGAATCAGTCATCTAAACATGACGACACCAAGCCGGCGCCACATGGACCTTGGAGCCTGGGAGCCTAGGAGCCTGGGAGACGCCTCAGCTGGGCATCAACGGCAGCGAGGGCATCCTGGTCGCGGCGGAGCTGCTTGTTGGAGACCTCCACCTGTTCCTTCAAGCGCCGTTTGTGCTCCACCAGCTTGGAGCGCTGAGCCTCAAGGAGAATGTCTGAGTGCTTCCTGGGGTTGCTCATGCTCACGATGACCATCTCGATCCCGGACCTGCGTACCTTCAAGTTGCCGGTGCGGATCCGCTCTGCCAGGTCATTGCCCTTGAGCATCCAGAAGTACCCCGATGACGCCCTCGCAGCTGAACTCGAGCATGTCCATGTCGAGCTGCTTGAGGGCAAAAAAACCCAACGGGGCCGCTGCGTGCGTGGACGAAGAAACCGGGAACAGGGATGCACCGGGATCCGGAAGGAACGGATCCCCCTGCGCAGCGAACACGTGGTTCCGGGCCAAGAAGTTCACGAGGGCAGATGTGTCCTCCTTGCTAATG
>CAJNDT010002665.1:0-29354 GCA_905221615.1 Symbiodinium sp. CCMP2592 | reverse complement strand
AGACATGCTGACAGCACAGAGCTGGGAAAGAGTCGTTCGTTTCACACAACCTCTGCCGTGCGCCGGCTGCGAAAGAGCATCGCGACTGGCAGCTAAAGCAGCAGAAGGAAAAAGAGGATTCGGCTGCAAGCAGCAAGCCAACGACGATGACATCGTGCGTGCAGCAAGAGCACACCAACCTTAACCCGGCACCGCAGCCCAATTCGTGATCGAGCCTCCAAAGCAGAAATCCGCTTCCTGAAGAACCATCTAGGCCGAAGCTGCTTCCGACAGTAAGAGAGAAAGAGCAGTCACGGTTCGCCCCCCCCCCCCGCCCCTGCAGGTAAAGCCATCATGCAGCCCGAAAGCAGCCGACGGTGGGCCGACATGACAGACGACGACGATCAGGCGGGATCGCATGCGACACGCGCAGACGGCCCGACCCCGCCCGAAACCTCCACGGCCTCAGCGCACCGAACCACGAGGCGACCGGCTGGGACTTCGAAGCGTTCAAGAAGGACTACCTGGCGAGGAGATGCAGCCTGACACTTCTGACGCCCGTGCATGCCCCAGAGCCTCCGAAGAGAGAACACGTGTATACACGCATGTATGTCGCGCAACTGCGCACCGAACCCACCGGCCGAGGGCGGAACAATCAAGATCGACGAGGCGCGCTGACACCTCGTGCCGTCGCCCTCAGAAATCCCAGGAAAGCACACGGGCATGCACGCACGAGGCCTGGAAAACCCCCCCGACAACCGCACCTCGACGGGACACGACCCCGCCCTCCGGCGCGAAGCCAAGAACACCCCGACGGAAGAAGGCATCACGGCCGGAATGCAAGTAAGGACTTGTGCCACGAAAAAAGCCATAGAAAAAAGAAAGCAAGCCGTACGCGGCATCGTGACCTGCAGGCCCCCAAAAAGCCACTGCCGCGCCAGCCACGATGGACGGCCGACGACGAGAGAGCCCTGGATCGTGCTTTCCAGCGAGCATAGGCACCGGAGAGAAGCTACACCCCAAAGGCGCACAACACCTCCCCCGGCAAGCGTCTAGTCCCACTGTGTGCACAGGCCGACAGAGCCGCCGAGGCAACACCGCCAAGAAACGAAGCCGTGGAAGCGGCAAAGCTCGCACGGAATGCCGCTGAACCATCTCACGAAGGACCGGCCGCGCGACGAGGGGGGGCCGAGGCGGGCTCCGACCACGACACGGAGCCCGGACCCAGCGTCGAGGCCGGCGTTTTCCCTCGAGCATCCACTCTCAAGAGCGCTCTTTAGGCAAGCAGACAATGCACCCGAGAGGATCACTTTCGGGGCACGCTGGCCATCAAGAAGATGTCAGGCGACGGCAACTGCCTCTTCCACGCGCTCGGAGAGAACACCGGCGAGAGCGGGGCATGCCTCCGAGCCCTAATCAGCCAGTACCTCAGAGAGAACGCAGAAGCCGAAGAAGACGAAGAGCAAGTGCATGCCTGGCTACAGGAAAGCCAATACCTCCAAAGCGATCCGGGTCACTGGGGCGGCGACACGGCCATCATCGCTTTCACCCGCATGAGGCAGCAGCGAGTCCTGTTGCACTGGCGGACGCCAAACGGCGACATCCTCACGAGCGAGCGCACGCACTCGGACGTGGACGAAGCAGCCCAACGCGGGCCGCACGCAGCACCGAACGCCACGGAAGTGATCCATCTCTGGTACAACGGCAGGGACCACTACGACCTGCTGGTGCCCATAGACCGAGCACCGCCACCAGCCCCACCACTGCCACCACCACCACCACCACCACCACCACCCCACCCGATTCCGCGCCCAGCCAAGCGCAGAAGAACCGCCGCCGGCGGAGAGGAGGCCCATCAACAGGCCCAGGCGCGCAAGACGCCGTCGAAGCCAACGACACGACCGCCCGAGCCAGAGGCACAGGACGAGCCCAACCTCCTGGAAGAGCTCACCAGCATGCCCGTGGCGCCGGACAGCAGCCACCCCCGGCGGACACTGGAAGAGGCTCTCCGGCACCTCGCACACACCCAGCTGCGAGCCCAGCCGCTGATACCGCCCGGAGCCAGGCCCGAAGACCTCGACCGTGGGGAACCCTGGCCAGGACAGTTCTGCGCCTGCCAGAGCTGCAACTGGTCATTGCTTACGGGCACCGAGCAAGAGCTTCGAGAGCACGTCCAGCAAGAGCACGCAACAGCACTGCAGAGCGTCGCACAGCACATACCCAAGCCAATCCCGGCCGATGCACTGGCCAGCGTCTACAACGAAGCCATAGCCCTGCGGTGCAGAGAGGCCGCACCCGTGGCAGGAAGCTCGCGGGACAGAAGCGCGCTGCGGAGCTTCGCCGAAGCCACCAGCAAAGACAGGGTGGAAGCGATCATTTGCTTCTGCTGCGCATGCATCCACACACGCGTGGCCGACGCCGAGGCCGCGGGCCCCATCCGCTGGCGCAGGCTCATCCAGGGGCCCCCCAGCAACGACAGGACCCACGCCGAGACAACCGAACGTCTGCACGACATCCTGAGCATCGACAAGTACCTGGGGCTCTACGACGACCTGGCCGGGGACGTCAAGCTCACCGACGTGGCCGAGCTGAACGAGTGGACCGTGACCATCCCCGGGCTCGGCGACATACTCTGCTGCCCAGAAGACCACCGCTGCCACGCCAATCCCCAGCACCCAAGCCAGCCCACGCTCTGCGAGCACTGCGAGGTGCCCCTCTGCCGCGACTGCGCGCAACACTTGGACAACGGCCAGCTGCCGCCCCTGAGCTTGTGCAATGACATGTGGACAGGCTACTCCCCGGCGCGCCTGCACGCAGAGAAGGTCACAGTGATGGAAATGATCTGCGCAAGCCCCTGCGTGACGACCCTGGGGTGCATGTCCATGGAAGCGCGGCACCGCAGCGAAGGGACCACCTTAGACGAAAAAGCCCAGAACGCCCGTCACCGCCTGGGCGCGCGCGGCAACGCCCTCACCTTTCCCCTCCCATGGGAAGACCTCCTGCGCCACCTAGAGGCACACCACGCAGAAGTTGCGGAGCAGGACCAAGCGGGAGCGGCAGCACCCCCCAGCCTGCCGCGCACAGGCAAGGCGCTCGCCGAGGTCGCGAGGGTGCTCCTCAAGACGAACAAAACGGGCAAGACGAGCGAGACCGAGATCAAGACGCTGCTCCACCAGGCCACCGTGCGGAGAGACGTAGTCGTGAACCTCATCCACGCCATGCAGCGCCTCGGGCATCCCGCGTTCCAGCACCTGCGCATGGCGGATGTGCGGGAGGCAGCATCACAGCTGCCAGAGGGCGGCGTGCCGCCGGAAGTACTCAAGATCATTTCCGGCCTGAGCGAGGACGACGAGACCGCCCACAAGCTGCAGCCGCAGAAGGCCGCCGCCCCGACGGACGCGCCGGAGCAGGACATGCAGAGGGCCGGCGCCATCTTCGCCGACCAGCGAGCCCGGGCCGTCGTGCCGGAAGGCTGCAGCACGGACCGCGAGGACCAGAACGCCGTGGCCACGGCCGCACTCAACGACCTCCAAACCCAGCTCCGCAGCAACGAAGAGAACCAGAAGGTCCTCGAGACCATGGAGGTGCGCACCGGCAACATCTTGGTGGACCAGTTCCAGCCGCTCTACTTCGCCACGGCCTTCAGCTTCTGCTTCGCCCACGGAACCGCCTGTCCGGACGTCCAGAACAGCAACAGCACAGCAAGCAACCGGGCGTCAGCGCAAGGACGCCGCCGAGACAAGAACCCGGAGGCCCCCCAAGTGCAGATCTTCGAATGGGCAACAGCCATGCAGCTCCGGGCAGAAACCCAATTCAGGCGAGACTGGAGCTTCGGCTTCACCCTCTGGAACTACCTCTTCAGGACCATGGTGAACACCCAGGGGAACGCCTTCATCTACAGCGTCGCCGACGAGAACCACGAGAGCAGGGCCCTGACCACCAAGGAGATCCTGGAGGGGCAAAAGCAGATCCAGCACAAGCTCCTCAGAGGCCAGTACCTCGACATCAACAACCAGCTGAAGCCCATCAACGGAGACCTCACCAAACTACGCTTCGTCCCAGGGCTCTCAGAAGCAGCCCTGAAGGCTCGAAGCTCGCGCAAAGAAAATCCTATATAAAGCACGGACCCACCCGCAGTGCAAGCCTCCCATCCTTCGCCGCCTGAAAACCCGTAGAGAGCAAGCAAGTGCCGTGACGCGCGCCGTAGAAGGCCACACTCGGAGCAGGCAAGCTACCAAGAGCCAGGTTACAACGAGTGCCCAAAGCAAGCCCGACAGCGGTGCCAGGTCCTGCACAACACGGAGGCGCGCAGTCGAAACATCCCGGGCACGCACGAGGTGCGCAAGACCATGCGCCTCCAAACCCACGCCAATCGGATATGCCACGGCACCCCGATCTTCGTGACCTTCTCCCCCTCAGAGCGCGACAGCACGGTGATGCTGCGCCTGGCCCGCGCCCGGCAGTCCGCCCCCAGCCTCGGCCCAGAGGACACCACCACCCGAGGAGCCCAGGGGCGCAGCAAGCCGGAGCTGGACGTGGAGTTCTACAGCCTCAACCCAGAAGCCCTCGCCGCCGAGCTGCCGCCCTACGACGCTCGCCGGGCCATGCTCACCAAGGATCCCGTGGCCTGCGCCGACGGCTTCCGCACCCTCGTGCAGCTCGCGCTGCGTCCCCTCTTCGGCGTCCGCTACTGCCCCCAGTGCCCGAATTGCAGCAAGTCCAAAACACCCTGCGCGGACGCCTTCGGCAGCAACGCCATGGCCTGCGGCGGGATCTTCGGCCGCATCGCCGCCGCGTTCGGGTCCATCGAAAGCCAGAAGTCCGGGGTGCTGCACGTCCACTTCCAGGCACGCCGGCACAGTCATGAGAGACAACCAAAGAAAGGCCATGCGACACCGAAGCCACCGCCGCCCCCTGTGCAGCTCTTCCTCCAGTGCTTCCACCAGTTCAAGTCCGTCGCGGAGCTGCAGGCCCTGGGTCCCGCACGCAAGCAAGAACTCTTCCAGAAGTACTGCACCTACACGGCCCACGTCAGCCGCACCATCTACCGGGACCCGCAAACCTTGGAGAAGAAGCGCCCGGAAACGGAGGAGCAGTGGCCCGCCTACCGCGACTCCTACCTGGCCCTGAGCCGCCCGCACTACCAGAGCACAGACGCGTCCACGGACGCCACGACCTGGCGACGGCTCTATCTCGACGAGGACGCGGAGGCCCTGCAGCAGCTGAAGCAACATCACGTGCACCTTCCCAAGACGACGAACGGTCCGCGGCTGCCGCTCGACCACTGCCGCGACAAGAAAGACCCCACGAAGTGCAAGGCAGGCTTCCCTCGCGAGAAGCAGCTGGTGGACAGCACGACACTCGTGTGCGAGGGACTCGCAGAAAAGATGGGCATGCCGGGCAAGGGCAAGCGCAGCGCCCTCGGCCGTCTCTGGGGGCCTTGCAACGACCCGAACCTCAACGGCAACCACCCCGCGCTGCTGGCCGCCCTGCGCTGCAACGGCGACGTCCAGCTGCCCTACCGCTTCCCGATCACCGATGACCTACACGACGCCGCCGGCCGCTGCACGCAAGACTGCCCGACGAAGAGCAGCCTGCGGGAGATGCCCTACCAGGCCCAGCTGAACCAAGCAGCGCAGGCAGGCTATGCATGCGACTACCAAAACAAGCGGAACCCCATCGCGGTCAACGAGGTCCAAGAGTGGAACAAGAGCCCCAAGGACCTGGAGACCGAACTGCGGAACAACTCCTCCGCCGGCTACGTGGGAGCCAGAGCCTCGAAGCGCCTCATGACGGACGCCTTCGCCCGGGGCGTGGTCCGAGGCTCCGTGGAGTGCACCAACCTCATCGACAACGCCGGCCACAGCGACCCCACCGCCGCGGAAGCCATCAAGACCGCAGCCCTCGCGGATATGTCCCTCCAGATGGGCCTCGAGCTCATGCAAGCCGCCACCGAAGGCCGGCCGCTGCCGACAGAGCGCGCAAAGATCCAGAGCGACCTCAGTGGGTGGGTCGACAGACCCGGCAACAAAAGCAAAAGGAAGCTCGTCGCCGAGCCACAGCTGTGGACCGTCTACGGCAACCGCGGCACGGACCCCAGAGTGCACCCCCTCTCGGCCTTCGAGTTCGCTCGGTTCTACCACATCCAGCCAGCCAGATATCCATGGTCCCTAAAGCAGCAGGAGGAGGCCGCCGCCGCTGATCGCGAAGCAGCCGCCGACAACGACATCGCCTACCACGCCCTGCTGACGGACAAAGGCAAGGAGAAGCTCGGCAAGAACCTCGGACGTCGACTTCTGCAGGGCGGCACGGACTACCTGATCCGAGAACAAGGCGGGGAAAACTGGATGCCGCTGGGCAACGGCAACCGCGTGCGGAAGCATCGCCACGACTGGGTCATCGTCCCACGCACGCGGCCGCACGTGCCGGTCCTCTACGGTGCGCTCGGCAGCCGCAGCGAGGAGGAGCACATCATGAAGATCCTGCTGCTCTTCTGTCCCTGGACCAGCAACCCACACGAGGCCACCGAAGCCGTCCCGTACGTCGGCCACCCCCGCACGACGGACATGAGCAGCTGGCGCCAGGCGCTGCAATGCGCGTGGAAGCACGCCGGGGGCTTCCCCACCGAGGAGCTGAAGCGCTACGTCCTGAACTACGCCTTCGTGTTCAGCCTGCCCCGAGACCTACAGCCCGACATGGAACTGGCCGCCAACAGCGACAACGAAGATCTCCAGGACCAAATCTACAACTTCGACGCAGACGAGCTGCAGGAAGCCAGCAAGACACACGTGCGGGGCGCAGGCAAGCAAGGGGCTGCGGGCGCCGAAGAGGAGGCACCGCCAAACCAAGCAGAGGAGCCGCCCGCCACAAGCACCCAGCACGACCTCACCGTGCAAATGCTGAACCTCTCCCACAACGTCTGGCTGGGCGAAGCCTCCACGGCATCCGACATGCCGCGCGAAATGGCCGAGCAAATCCTGGAAGACGCCAAAGCAAGCACGGGGGTCGACGACGCCACACGCATGCTGGCAGATGCGGAAGCCTCGCGCAACAAGAGAGAGGCAGAAACGCCGGCAGACGCGCCCGGCCTAGCCGGAAGCCGCCGTGCCACCACGAAGCGCACCGCCAAGATCAGCAACGTCCAGCTCTGGGCGTGGCTCGAGAGCAACGAAGTGCGAAGCACGATGAACGCGGAGCAGCACGAATTCCTCAAACTCGTCGTAGAGCGCGTGCTGGTGGAGTACAACCTAGTGCCACCAGAGAACACACTCAGACGCAGTGAGGAACCGCTGGTCTGGCTGCTACACGGCCGGCCAGGCACCGGCAAGACCCACGTGCTGAAGTACGTGCGCAAGCTCTTCGAGGAGCTCCTCGGCTACGAGCAGGGCATCGACTACCAGTTCGCCGCCTTCCAGCCCACCAACGCCGCAGACATCGACGGCGAGACACTCCACACGGCCTGCGGCCTCAGCAAAGACAGAGACTGCCTGGAGACGACCTGCAGCCCGCAGACAGCGCGGCGCATGGCTTACTGGCGCTGGCTCATCGCAGACGAGGTAGTCATGATCAGCGCCCGACTGCTAGCCCAGGTGGAGACCCGCACACGGAGCACCGTGCCGAGCGCCAACCAATGGAAGTGCGACGCCGGCGGCAACGTCAGACCCTTCGCCGGCATCAACGTGATCTTCAGCGGCGACTTCCGGCAACTGCCTCCGCCCGAAGGAGGCTTCGTCGCCGACCTCCCCCTGAAGCTACAGGCGCCCGGCAAGACCGCGACGGGAGGCCCAGAGCGCGACCCCCTGGTGGACCACGGTCAGGCCCTCTTCTGGGAGGGCGCAGTGCAAGGAGTGACGGAGCTGCACCAGAGGATCAGATGCAAAGACGACTGGTGGAAACAGGCGCCCGAGGGAGCAATTGAGCGCAGCGACCGCGCAAGCAGATTAAAACACAAAAGCATCTAAGAGAACATCGCACACGCCCGATGCCCCCCCCCCTCCGGCCAACAACACGCTCTCGGCATGCAACAAAACAAAAAAACAACGAGAAGCACTGGTACAGCCTCCTTCCACCGACCCGCTCCGCAGGTCGTGGACGAGCTGCGCGATGGGATGCTGTCCGAGGACAACAACAGCTACCTCCACGGCAGGCCAGTCGAAGGTTGCACCCTCACGCGCGAAGAGCGACGCTCCAGAAAGCGAGTGGTGGATGGGCCCGAAGACGCACGACTCAGAGAGCCCAAATTCGTGCACGGGCCTGTGGTCGTGCCGAACAACGACGCCCAGTACCAGATCAACAAGGACCGCGCCAAGGCCTACGCCCGGGATGCGGGCAGCCGGCTAGTCTGGTCCGTGGCCAAAGACAAGGCCGGTGCGGAAGCGCTCCAAGCCCGGGCGTGCGACAAAGAAGCGAAGGTCCGCTGGCTGCAGTACCACGACATGCACACGGAAGGGCTCTGCGGAATGCTTCCCCTGGCCATCGGCATGCCCGTCGCGCTGACGCACCACGTGGACCGCTCCAAGAAGAAGCTGCTGAAGGGCCGCACCGGGCACGTCCACTCCTGGGTCTGGCACGAGAACGACCAACAGCCGAGCATCGTGCGCCCCGGCGGCAGTCGATAGCTGCGAGAGCACACCCCAACAACAACAACAACAACAAAAAAAAAACAGGACGCGGCCGTGTGCCGCGGTCGTCTACGGCCCGTGAATTCGAGTCCCCGGCCAACGACAACAGCCCGGGGGAAAGGGGAAATCAGGGGCCCGATCCTGCACCAGCCTCCGCTTACGTAGCCGGCATCACAAGCGAGGTTCGTCAAGATCGGCAAAGCCGACTGGACCCTCAACGGCACGAAGGTGCGCGGTCTCTACCCCATCCGGCCGATTTCCCGCACCTGGAAACTGGACAAAGGCCGCAAGAAGCCCGTGCTGAAAGTCAAGCGCACGCAGATCCCGCTGACCCCGGCCTTTGTAATGACGGCCCACATCAGTCAAGGCAAGACGCTGCCGCTCGGCCGCACACAGAAAGGATCCAAACCACACACACACACACACACACACAGTAGGCGACAGTCGTGACGCCCGCCGCACAGGACGGCCGTGATGCTGGACCTGAACGTGGACTCCAAAATTCACGCCGCCTACGGCACGGTAGTGGCGAGCCGCGTGCGCGACAGATCCGACGTGCTGATCCTGCGGCCGTTCCCACTCTTGCTCTTCCGGCGCGGCGCAACGGAGGGTCCCACGTTGCTCCTGAAAAAGCTCCGAGGCGAAGAGATCGACTGGAAGGCCATGCACGAAGCACGCTGGCCGAGGGCCCGGGGCCAAACATGCAAGGAGCTGAAGAGCTGGGACCTCTTCACGCACGCAGAGTGGGAGCTGCAGCGGGCCAACCGCGGCGGCCAATGCATGCCGTGCCAAAAGCTTGGAGCCGTCAACAGCAAAGGCCCCATAAAACGAAGCATCAACGCACAGAAAGCCCTGGCCCGGAGCCTCCCGTGCAACCGCTGCCAGTTGATCAAAGTGGAAGAGGCGTTTCCAAGAGCGCAAATAGCCCAGGCAAACGCAGACACGAAGCGCCAGTGCTCAGAATGCCGGCTCGCCGCGACCCAGCTGAACTGCACCAGCTGCAACAAACGGAAGCCAGCCACAGACTTCAGCCTCCAGATGCGAACCATGCCGGACGATGCCCTCGCCTGCATCGACTGTCAGGAAAAGCTCTCCAACAAAGCCAAGCGCCTGCGCACGGGCTGGTTCATCTGCAGGGGCTGCAAAGAAAGCTTCCCCCAGCAAGCAGCCGCAGAACAGTCCGTCGACGGAAGGCACTGCCTGAACTGTTCCAGGCGCACAAACAGGCAGACGGGATGGATGACATGCACAGCGAGAAACTGCCGAGAGAAGTTCCAAGGCACGGAGAAGGGGCGGTGCCCGAAATGCAGACCCCGCGAACGCCCCGCGCGGCGCAGCAAGACCAGCAAAGACTGAGCGGAAGCCGCCTCTCAGGTGAGGCAGCCATACCGGTTTCACGCCCCGTCCAGCACGGCCGCGCGCCCGGCGCAGAGAGAAAAAAAGGGCCGATCAGAGACGCGCACATGCAATGCAGCGCAGTCACAGGCACGGTACACCTGACATGCACAGGTCTCCTGCAAAGGGTGAGCTGGAGAGACGCTCCGTCAGCCGCCCCCTGCACCCGGCCCCCCCCCCCACCCACCCCCACTCGCGCCGGTCCGTCCCGGCCAGAGCAACTGTGAAGGCACGACTCGCAGAGCAAGGCCGTCTGGCTCAAGCACACACCCATGCATGCTGCTCCGCACCCACTGCCGCAACGCACGAGCCGTCAGTCATCGCAGACACACAGCAACAGAAGCCGAGGTAGGAGAAGACGCCACACGGCGCGCCCGGGACCCTCGCAAAGCCGTACCAGCAAAGGCACTGCAGTCGAAAAGCACGACGCCGACCAGAGAGCCACAGCAAAAGCATCAGAGGATAAAACCCACCACACAGAAGGGGCAGCAGCAAGTAAGAGGAGTGGCCGCCAAGCGCCATGGCACCGCGGACAAGCAGCCGCGGCGCCAAACGCCGCGCAAAGCCCAAGGGGCAGCGGCTCGAGCAACGCCGCCAACTGGAACAGCGATACTCAGCCGTGCTGGCCAACCAGCCCGCCGCACAGATTCTGCTGCCGAACCCACACGACAGGAACACAAGCGCGGCCCACTGGCGACTCGAGATTTCGCGAGCAACGCGCCTGCTGGACCTGCTCCAAGAGCCCGACCACGCCCAGCTACAAGAAGCCCTCAACACGGCATATGCCGACAGCTTCCAGGACGAAGACGAGTACATGAAACAAGACATGCCCAAGACTGAATCGCCGGAACTGGAAAGCACCGCATGGGTCGAGGCCTTCCTCGAGCGGCTCCACGCCATCGTCATGATAACTCGGATGAAGCACAAGATCGAGCAGCCCAGCACGCCGGAAAGCCAAGATCACCCCTGGGAGGCGCGCGTACGGCATCGCCAGACAGCACTCCATCGCTTGTTCCAGGCACATGCCACGCCAGTCCACCTTCACGACCCATTCCAGCGCCTCTTACCCCGGCCGGAAGACGAGTCCATCAGAAAGCGCGCCTGGGAGGACTGGCTGTTCGCCGTTCGACAGCTACTCCGACTCGTACCTCAGGGAGACCGCATTGGATCGCACAGCTTCGTGCTGCACCACTTCGCCGCAGCACTACGACGGGATCCCAGGCTGCGCAAGGCGCTACCGCAACCAGAGACCGCCACGGACACGAGGATGGACGCATGGCAACACGCCTTCCTCGGCGCAGTGGAGGCCATTGGCACAGCCAACCAAAGTGCGGCTCAAGAGAACAGGCAAGCAGTACGAGCACGAGGGACTCCTCGGACTGCGAGTCCCACAGCAGCAACAACGACTGAAAGAGCAAGCACCGTCATGGAAAAGAACAACCGTGCCCCCAAACATCGAGACACGGCGGCGCGAGCAAAAGACGGCACACAGGAAGTGCACAACGAAGACATGCAGCACAGCGAGCCAAGCCAATGCACACACCACTGAGAGCCGGGCTCTAGCAAGTGTCACCCCACCGAAGATTGCTGGGAGAGAGCCGGAAGACGAGAGGCCAAGCGCTGTACAGACAATCCGCTGCCGCTACCGCCCGGAGAGCAAAAGCCCGCCTGCACATCAACAGCCACCAAAGCTCGAAGCTGAACACTTGAGATGAACACGCTCAAGTAATGGAACCCTTGCGCCCCGACACCTGCCTGCCTACATGCAAGACCTAAAGAAAAAGACCGACCCACCACCGGGCACCCCCCCCGCGATTCCGCAGCACGCTTTCGGCTCAGAAGAAGATCAAGCACAAGAAAGAACACGCGAACCGCGGAGGTGCGCTGAAAGCCAGACGGAGGCGCGCGGAACACGGCCGCCCGTCCGCTCCTCTGAAGCTCCCAGGTCAGAACATGCAACTGAAAGGCTCAGACGCCGTAGACAGACATGACGGACAATCCAGTCTGATAGCTCGCCATGTATGGAAGCGATAAATGGAAAGGCCCTAGCCACACAGAACGAAGCCCAGAGCATCCGAGTACTGCACTGTCCACACAGAATGAAGCCCAGACCATCCGAGTACCGCACTGGCCACACAGAATGAAGCCCAGAGCATCCGAGTACTGCACTGGCCCCACAGGATGCAGCCCAGAGCATCCGAGTATTGCCCTGACCATGAACAACGAAGAGCATCCAAGTACTGCACTGGCCACACAGAACCAAGCCAAGAGCATCCGAGTACTGCACTGGCCACACAGAATGAAGCCCAGAGCATCCGAGAACGGCACTGGCCACACAGAATGGAGCCGAGAGCATCCCAGTACTGCACTGGCCACACAGAACCAAACCCAGAGCAGCCGAGTACTGCACTGGCCACACAGAACCAAGCCCAGGGAATCCGAGTACTGCCATGGCCATGCACAACGAAGAGCATCCGAGTACTGCACTAGCCGCACGAAAGACCCTCTTGCAGGATCTTAGAGGGCTGTAGCCCACTCTTAAACCTCTGAGAGAGCAGACAAAGAGCCTCTGTGGGCTGGGGAAAATTTCACCAGCACCCTTCAGAGCCTTTGAGAAAGAAGCAACAGCGCCTCTGTGGGCTGGGGAAGACCCTCTTGGAGGCTCTGAGAGGGCTGTAGCCCAGTGCCAAGACCCCTCTTAAAGCCTCTGAGAGAGGCTCTTAAAGCCTCTGAGAAAGCAACAAAAGCTCCTCTGTGGGCTGGAGAAGACCTTCTTAGAGGCTCCGAGCACTGCCAAGACCCCTCTTAGAGCCTCTGAGAGAGCAGACAAGATGCTCTGTGGGCTGGAGACCCTTCTTAGAGCCTCTGAGAGAGGCTCTTAGAGCCTCAGAGAGAGCTCTCCAGAGACCAAATGAAAGGCCTTCACCACCTTGCTCTCCCTTCTTAGACCCTCTGAGAAAAGCTCTTAGAGCCTCTGAGAGAGCTCTCCAGAGTCCAAATGAAAGGCTTTCACCACCTTGCTCTCGTCGCCCCAAGCCTTCTCCCGTGCCAGGAATCGTTTGACCTGCTTCTTTGCCGTTTCCAGCATCTGCTTAGGGCTGGGGAAGACCCTCTGAAAGGCTCTGAGAGGGCTGTAGCCCGCTGCCAAGCCCCCTCTTGGAGCAGCTTAGTGAGTCTCTGAAAGCCTCTGAGAGAGCAGCAAGGCGCGCTCTGTGGCCTGGGGAAGACCCTCCGAGTACTGCACTGGCCACACAGAATGAAGCCCATGACATCCGAGTACTGCGCTGGCCACACAGAAAATGAAGCCCAGAGCATCCGAATACTGCACTGGCCGCGCAGAACCAAGCCCAGAGCATCCGAGTACTGCACTGGCCATACATAATGAAGCCCAGAGCATCCGAGTATTGCGATGGCCACACAGAATGAAGCCCAGGGCACTCGAGTACTGCACCGGCCATGCACAACGAAGAGCATCCGAGTACAGCCCAGAGCATCCGAGTACTGCACTGGACACACGGAATGAAGCCCAAAGCATCCGAAGACTGCACTGGCCACACAGAATGAAGCCCAGAACATCCGAGTACTGCGCTGGCCACACAGAATGAAGCCCAGAGCATCCGAATACTGCACTGGCAGCGCAGAACCAAGCCCAGAGCATCCGAGTACTGCACTGGCCATAGAGAATGAAGCCCAGAGCATCCGAGTATTGCGATGACCACACAGAATGAAGCCCAGAGCATAAAGGGTGCACGCAGGGCTCTCGATAGGCACTCCCACCATACGAACGGGTTAAGGTGCCCTGAAATCTTAGGGTTGGAGGGATAGGAAAGGTGGGGTGGTACAGGACTCCCAAAGCATACAACTTTTTGAAAAGGAAGCCCAGAGAGGGCTGTGGTGCCCTTAGCTGTGGGGCCCTTGGTAATGAAGCCCAGAGAGGGCTGGTGTGGCGCTGGCTAAGGAAGCCTACTATTAGCTATTGTAATTGACGAAATCTTGATTTCCTTAGGACTTCTCCATATAATTACGATTATCATTTCCCACATAATATTTATTGAATATTGGAATATTTATGCGTGCTTATGTATGAGATTCATTCGCTTAAGGGCGCGAGATTAGGTCTTCTCGTGGGTGCAAGTGAAGCCAGAAATAGAGTGAAAGGCTTCTCCAGTGTGGTCTTGGGTAAGGAAGCCCAGAGAGGGCTGTGGTGCCCTTGGGCCCAGAGAGGGCTGTGGTGCCCTTGGGTACGGAAGCCCAGAGAGGGCTGTGGTGCCCTTCAGTAAGGAAGCCCAGAGAGTGGTGCCCTTGGACCCAGAGAGGGCTGTGGTGCCCTTAGGTAAGGAAGCCCAGAGAGGGCCGCTTGGGTAAGAAAGCCCAGAGAAAGCTGCGGTGGCCTTGGGCCCAGAAAGGGCTGTGGTGCCCTTGGGTAAGCAAGAGAGGGCTGTGGTGCCCTTGGGCCCAGAGAGGGTTGTGGTGCCCTTGGGTGAGGAAGCCCAGAGAGGGCTGTGGTGCCCTTGGGCCCAGAAAGGATTGTGGTGCCCTAGGGTAAAGAAGCCCAGAGAGGGCTGCTTGGGTAAGGAAGCCCAGAGAGGGCTGTGGTGCCCTTGAGCCAAGAGAGGGCTGTGGTGCCCTTGGGTAGAAAGCCCAGAGAAGGCTGTAGTGCCCTTGGGCCCAGAGAGGGCTGTGGTGGATAGAGAGGGCTGTGATGCCCTTGGGCCCAGAGAGGGCTGTGGTGCTCTTGGGTAAGGAAGCCCAGAGAGGGCTGTGGTGCCCTTGGACCCAGAGAGGGCTGTGGTGCTCTTGGGTAAGGAAGCCCGGAGAGGGCTGTGGTGCCCTTGGGCCCAAAGAGGGCTGTGGTGCCCTTGGGTAAGGAAGTCCAGAGAGGGCTGCTTGGGTAAGGAAGCCCAGAGTGAAGGCCGTGGTGCCCTTAGGCCCAGAGAGGAATGTAGTGCCCTTGGGTAAGAAGCCCAGAGATGGCTGTGGTGCCCTTGGGCCCAGAAAGGGCTGTGGTGCCCTAGGGTAAAGAAGCCCAGAGAGGGCTGCTTGGGAAGGAAGCCCAGAAAGGGCTGTGGTGCCCTGAGGCCCAGAGAGGGCTGTGGTGCCCTTGGGCAAAGCGGCCCAGAGAGGGCTGTGCCGTTTGGCCCAAAGAGGGCCAGGGCTGCCCATGCCCAGAAAGGGCTGGGTTGCCCTTGGGCCCAGAGAGGGCTGTGGTGCCCTTGGGTAAGGAAACCCAGACAAAACTGCAGTGCCCTTGGGTAGGGAGAGGGCTGTGGTGGTCTTGGGTAAGGAAGTTCTCTGGAGAGGGCTGTGGTGCCCTTGGGTGAGGAAGCCCAGAAATGGCTGTGGTGCCCTTGGGCCCAGAGAGGGCTGTGGTGCCCTTGGGTAATGGGTAAGGAAGAAGCCCAGAGAGGGCTGTGGTGCCCTTGGGTAAGGGCCCCCCGAGAGAACGCACTCATAGACCAGGCTGGCTAGGAGCCCCGAAGCACCTCCCAAAGCCAAAGGGCCCTCAACACGCAAGGGCGCGAGATTAGGTCTTCCCGTGGGTGCAAGTGAAGCCAGAAATAGAGTGAAAGGCTTCTCCTGTGTGGTCTTGGGTAAGGAAGCGAGAGGGCTGTGGTGCCCTTGGGCCCAGAGAGGGCTGTGGTGCCCTTGGGTACGGAAGCCCAGAGGCTGTGGTGCCCTTCAGTAAGGAAGCCCAGAGAGGGCTGTGGGGCCCTTGGACCCAGAGAGGGCTGTGGTGCCCTTAGGTAAGGAAGCCCAGAGAGGGCCGCTTGGGTAAGAAAGCCCAGAGAAAGCTGTGGTGGCCTTGGGCCCAGAGAGGGCTGTGGTGCCCTTGCGTAAGGAAGAGAGGGCCGCGGTGCCCTTGGGCCCAGAGAGGGTTGGTGCCCTTGGGTGAGGAAGCCCAGAGAGGGCTGTGGTGCCCTTGGGCCCAGAAAGGATTGTGGTGCCCTTGGGTAAAGAAGCCCAGAGAAGGCTGCTTGGGTAAGGAAGCCCAGAGAGGGCTGTGGTGCCCTTGGGAGCCCAGAGAGGGCTGTGGTGCCCTTGGGTAGAAAACCCAGAGAAGGCTGTAGTGCCCTTGGGCCCAGAGAGGGCTGTGGTGCCCTTGAGTAAGGAAGACCACAGAGGGCTGTGGTGCCCTTGGGCCCAGAGAGGGCTGTGGTGCCCTTGGGTAAGGAAGCCCAGAGAGGGCTGTGGTGCCCTTGGACCCAGAGAGGGCTGTGGTGCTCTTGGGTAAGGAAGCCCGGAGAGGGCTGTGGTGCCCTTGGGCCCAAAGAGGGCTGTGGTGCCCTTGGGTAAGGAAGCCCAGGTAAGCAAGAGAGGGCCGTGGTGCCCTTGGGCCCAGAAATGTGGTGCCCTTGGGCCCAGAAAGGATTGTGGTGCCCTTGGGTAAAGAAGCCCAGAGAGGGCTGCTTGGGTAAGGAAGCCCAGAGAGGGCTGTGGTGCCCTTGAGCCAAGAGAGGGCTGTGGTGCCCTTGGGTAGAAAGCCCAGAGAAGGCTGTTGTGCCCTTGGGCCCAGAGAGGGCTGTGGTGCCCTTGAGTAAGGAAGACCAGAGAGGGCTGTGGTGCCCTTGGGCCCAGAGAGGGATGTGGTGCTCTCGGGTAAGGAAGTTCAGAGAGGGCTGTGGTGCCCTTGGACCCAGAGAGGGCTGTGGTGCTCTTGGGTAAGGAACCCGGAGAGGGCTGTGGTGCCCTTACCCCCAAAGAGGGCTGTGGTGCCCTTAAATAAGGAAGCCCAGAGAGGGCTGCTTGGGTAAGGAAGCCCAGAGTGAAGGCCGTGGTGCCCTTAGGCCCAGAGAGGCATGTAGTGCCCTTGGGTAAGAAGCCCAGAGAGCCCTTGGGCCCAGAAAGGGCTGTGGTGCCCTTGGGTAAAGAAGCCCAGAGAGGGCTGCTTGGGAAGGAAGCCCAGACAGGGCTGTGGTGCCCTGAGGCCCAGAGAGGGCTGTGGTGCCCTTGGGCAAAGCGGCCCAGAGAGGGATCCGAGTACCGCACTGGCCACACAGAACGAAGCGCAGAGCATCCGAGTACTGCACTGGCCCCACAGGATGCAGCCCAGAGCATCCGAGTATTGCCCTGACCATGCACAACGAAGAGCATCCAAGTAATGCACTGGCCACACAGAACCAAGCCAAGAGCATCCGAGTACTGCACTGGCCACACAGAATGAAGCCCAGAGCATCCGAGAACGGCACTGGCCACACAGAATGGAGCCGAGAGCATCCCAGTACTGCACTGGCCACACAGAACCAAGCCCAGAGCAGCCGAGTACTGCACTGGCCACACAGAACCAAGCCCAGGGAATCCGATTACTGCCATGGCCATGCACAACGAAGAGCATCCGAGTACTGCACTGGCCGCACGGAAGACCCTCTTGCAGGCTCTTAGAGGGCTGTAGCCCACTCTTAAACCTCTGAGAGAGCAGACAAAGAGCCTCTGTGGGCTGGGGAAAATCTCACCAGCACACTTCAGAGCCTCTGAGAAAGAAGCAAAAGCTCCTCTGTGGGCTGGGGAAGACCCTCTTGGAGGCTCTGAGAGGGCTGTAGCCCAGTGCCAAGACCCCTCTTAAAGCCTCTGAGAGAGGCTCTTAAAGCCTCTGAGAAAGCAGCAAAAGCTCCTCTGTGGGCTGGGGAAGACCTTCTTAGAGGCTCCGAGCCCTGCCAAGACCCCTCTTAGAGCCTCTGAGAGAGCAGACAAGATGCTCTGTGGGCTGGGAACCCTTCTTAGAGCCTCTGAGAGAGGCTCTTAGAGCCTCAGCGAGAGCTCTCCAGAGACCAAATGAAAGGCCTTCACCACCTTGCTCTCCCGTCTTAGACCCTCTGAGAAAAGCTCTTAGAGCCTCTGAGAGAGCTCTCCAGAGTCCAAATGAAAGGCTTTCACCACCTTGCTCTCGTCGCCCAAAGCCTTCTCCCGTGCCAGGAATCGTTTGACCTGTTTCTTTGCCGTTTCCAGCATCTGCTTAGGGCTGGGGAAGACCCTCTGAAAGGCTCTGAGAGGGCTGTAGCCCACTGCCAAGACCCCTCTTGGAGCAGCTTAGTGAGTCTCTGAAAGCCTCTGAGAGAGCAGCAAGGCGCGCGCTGTGGGCTGGGGAAGACCCTCCGAGTACTGCACTGGCCACACAGAATGAAGCCCAGGACATCCGAGTACTGCGCTGGCCACACAGAAAATGAAGCCCAGAGCATCAGAATACTGCACTGGCCGCGCAGAACCAAGCCCAGAGCATCCGAGTACTGCACTGGCCATACAGAATGAAGCCCAGAGCATCCGAGTATTGCGATGGCCACACAGAATGAAGCCCAGGGCACTCGAGTACTGCACCGGCCATGAACAACGAAGAGCATCCGAGTACAGCCCAGAGCATCCGAGTACTGCACTGGACACACAGAATGAAGCCCAAAGCATCCGAAGACTGCACTGGCCACACAGAATGAAGCCCAGAACATCCGAGTACTGCGATGGCCACACAGAATGAAGCCCAGAGCATCCGAATACTGCACTGGCCGCGCAGAACCAAGCCCAGAGCATCCGAGTACTGCACTGGCCATAGAGAATGAAGCCCAGAGCATCCGAGTATTGCGATGACCACACAGAATGAAGCCCAGAGAATAAAGGGTGCACGCAGGGCTCTCGATAGGCACTCCTACCATACGAACGGGTTAAGGTGCCCTGAAATCTTAGGGTTGGAGGGATAGGAAAGGTGGGGTGGTACAGGACTCCCAAAGCATGCAACTTTTTGAAAAAAAAAAGCCCAGAGAGGGCTGTGGTGCCCTTAGCTGTGGGGCCCTTGGGTAAGGAAGCCCAGAGAGGGCTGGTGTGGCCCTGGCTAAGGAAGCCTACTATTAGCTATTGTAATTGACGAAATCTTGATTTCCTTAGGACTTCTCCATATAATTACGCTTATCATTTCCCACATAATATTTGTTGAATATTGGAATATTTATGCGTGCTTATGTATGAGATTCATTCGCTTAAGGGCGCGAGATTAGGTCTTCTCGTGGGTGAAAGTGAAGCCAGAAATAGAGTGAAAGGCTTCTCCTGTGTGGTCTTGGGTAAGGAAGCCCAGAGAGGGCTGTGGTGCCCTTGGGCCCAGAGAGGGCTGTGGTGCGCTTGGGTACGGAAGCCCAGAGAGGGCTGTGGTGCCCTTCAGGAAGGAAGCCCAGAGAGGGCTGTGGTGCCCTTGGACCCAGAGAGGGCTGTGGTGCCCTTAGGAAAGGAAACCCAGAGAGGGCAGCTTGGGTAAGAAAGCCCAGAGAAAGCTGTGGTGGCCTTAGGCCCAGAGAGGGCTGTGGTGCCCTTGCGTAAGCAAGAGAGGGCCGTGGTGCCCTTGGGCCCAGAGAGGGTTGTGGTGCCCTTGGGTGAGGAAGCCCAGAGAGGGCTGTGGTGCCCTTAGGCCCAGAAAGGATTGTGGTGCCGTTGGGTAAAGAAGCCCAGAGAGGGCTGCTTGGGTAAGGAAGCCCAGAGAGGGCTGTGGTGCCCTTGAGCCAAGAGAGGGCTGTTGTGCCCTTGGGTAGAAAGCCCAGAGAAGGCTGTGGTGCCCTTGAGCCCAGAGAGGGCTGTGGTGCCCTTGAGTAAGGAAGACCAGAGAAGGCTGTGGTGCCCTTGGGCCCAGAGAAGGCTGTGGTGCTCTTGGGTAAGGAAGCCCAGAGAGGGCTGTGGTGCCCTTGGACCCAGAGAGGGCTGTGGTGCTCGTGGGTAAGGAAGCCCGGAGAGGGCTGTGGTGCCCTTGGGCCCAAAGAGGGCTGTGTTGGGTAAGAAGCCCAGAGAGGGCTGTGGTGCCCTTGGGCCCAGAAAGGGCTGTGGTGCCCTTGGGTAAAGAAGCCCAGAGAAGGCTGCTTCGGAAGGAAGCCCAGAAAGGGCTGTGGTGCCCTGAAGCCCAGAGAGGGCTGTGGTGCCCTTGGGCAAAGCGGCCCAGAGAGGGCTGTGCCGTTTAGGGGCAGGGCTGCCCATGCATAAGGAAGCCCAGAAAGGGCTGGGTTGCCCTTGAGCCCAGAGAGGGCTGTGGTGCCCTTGGGTAAGGAAACCCAGGCAAAACGCCTTGGGTAGGGAGAGGGCTGTGGTGGTCTTGGGTAAGGAAGCTCTCTGGAGAGGGCTGTGGTGCCCTTGGGTGAGGAAGCCCAGAAATGGCTGTGGTGCCCTTGGGCCCAAAGAGGGCTGTGGTGCCCTTGTAATAATGGGTAAGGAAGAAGCCCAGAGAGGGCTGTGGTGCCCTTGGGTAAGTGCCACCCGAGAGAACGCACTCATAGACCAGGCTGGCTAGGAGCCCCGAAGCACCTCCCAAAGCCAAAGGGCCCTCAACACGCAAGGGCGCGAGATTAGGTCTTCCCGTGGGTGCAAGTGAAGCCAGAAATAGAGTTAAAGGCTTCTCCTGTGTGGTCTTGGGTAAGGAAGCCCAGAGAGGGCTGTGGTGCCCTTGGGCCCAGAGAGGGCTGTGGTGCCCTTGGGTACGGAAGCCCAGAGAGGGCTGGGCCCAGAGAGGGTTGTGGTGCCCTTGGGTGAGGAAGCCCAGAGAGGGCTGTGGTGCCCTTGGGCCCAGAAAGGCTTGTGATGCCCTTGGGTAAAGAAGCCCAGAGAGGGCTGCTTGGGTAAGGAAGCCCAGAGAGGGCTGGGCTGTGGTGCCCGTGGGTAGAAAGCCCAGAGAAGGCTGTGGTGCCCTTGGGCCCAGAGAGGGCTGTGGTGCCCTTGAGTAAGGAAGACCAGAGAGGGCTGTGGTGCCCTTGGGCCCAGATAGGGCTGTGGTGCTCTTGGGTAAGGAAGCCCAGAGGAGGGCTGTGGTGCTCTTGGGTAAGGAAGCCCGGAGACGGCTGTGGTGCCCTTGGGCCCAAAGAGGGCTGTGGTGCCCTTGGGTAAGGAAGCCCAGAGAGGGCTGCTTGGGTAAGGAAGCCCAGAGTGAAGGCCGTGGTGCCCTTAGGCCCAGAGAGATAGGTAGTGCCCTTCTTACCCAGAGAGGGCTGTGGTGCCCTTAACCCAAAAAGGGCTGTGGTGCCCTTGGGTAAAGAAGCCCAGAGAGGGCTGCTTGGGAAGGAAGCCCAGAAAGGGCTGTGGTGCCCTGAAGCCCAGAGAGGGCTGTGGTGCCCTTGGGCAAAGCGGCCCAGAGAGGGCTGTGCCGTTTGGCCCAAAGAGGGACAGGGCTGCCCATGCATAAGGAAGCCCAGAAAGGGCTGGGTTGCCCTTGGACCCAGAGAGGGCTGTGGTGCCCTTGGGTAAGGAAACCCAGGCAAAACTGCAGTGCCATTGGGTAGGGAGAGGGCTGTGGTGGTCTTGGGTAAGGAAGCTCTCTGGAGAGGGCTGTGGTGCCCTTGGGTGAGGAAGCCCAGAAATGGTGTGGTGCCCTCGGGCCCAGAGAGGGCTGTGGTGCCCTTGGGTAATGGGTAAGGAAGAAGCCCAGAGAGGGCTGTGGTGCCCTTGGGTAAGTGCCCCCCGAGAGAACGCACTCATAGACCTGGCTGGCTGGGAGCCCCGAAGCACCTCCCAAAGCCAAAGGGCCCTCAACACGCAAGGGCGCGAGATTAGGTCTTCTCGTGGGTGCAAGTGAAGCCAGAAATAGAGTGAAAGGCTTCTCCTGTGTGGTCTTGGGTAAGGAAGCCCAGAGAGGGCTGTGGTGCCCTTGGGACCAGAGAGGGCTGTGGTGCCCTTGGGTACGGAAGCCCAGAGAGGGCTGTGGTGCCCTTCAGTAAGGAAGCCCAGAGAGGGCTGTGGTGCCCTTGGACCCAGAGAGGGCTGTGGTGCCCTTAGGTAAGGAAGCCCAGAGAGGGCCGCTTGGGTAAGAAAGCCCAGAGAAAGCTATGGTGGCCTTGGGACCAGAGAGGGCTGTGGTGCCCTTGGGTAAGCAAGAGAGGGCCGTGGTGCCCTTGGGAAAAAAAGAGAGGGTTGTGGTGCCCTTGGGTGAGGAAGCCCAGAGAGGGCTGTGGTGCCCTTGGGCCCAGAAAGGATTGTGGTGCCCTGGGTAAAGAAGCCCAGAGAGGGCTGCTTGGGTAAGGAAGCCCAGAGAGGGCTGTGGTGCCCTTGAGCCAAGAGAGGGCTGTGGTGCCCTTGGGTAGAAAGCCCAGAGAAGGCTGTGGTGCCCTTGGGCCCAGAGAGTGCTGTGGTGCCCTTGGGTAAGGAACACCAGACAACGCTGTGGTGCCCTTGGGCCCAGAGAAGGCTGTGGTGCTCTTGGGTAAGGAAGCCCAGAGAGGGCTGTGGTGCCCTTGGACCCAGAGAGGGCTTTGGTGCTCTTGGGTAAGGAAGCCCGGAGAGGGCTGTGGTGCCCTTGGGCCCAAAGAGGGCTGTGGTGCCCTTGGGTAAGGAAGCCCAGAGAGGGCTGCTTGGGTAAGGAAGCCCAGAGGGAAGGCCGTGGTGCCCTTAGGCCCAGAGAGGAATGTAGTGCCCTTGGGTAAGAAGCCCAGAGATGGCTGTGGTGCCCTTGGGCCCAGAAAGGGCTGTGGTGCCCTTGGGTAAAGAAGCCCAGAGAGGGCTGCTTGGGGAGGAAGCCCAGAAAGGGCTGTGGTGCCCTGAGGCCCAGAGAGGGCTGTGGTGCCCTTGGGCAAAGCGGCCCAGAGAGGGATCCGAGTACCGCACTGGCCACACAGAACGAAGCCCAGAGCAGCCGAGTACTGCACTGGCCCCACAGGATGCAGCCCAGAGCATCCGAGTATTGCCCTGACCATGCACAACGAAGAGCATCCAAGTACTGCACTGGCCACACAGAACCAAGCCAAGAGCATCCGAGTACTGCACTGGCCACACAGAATGAAGCCCAGAGCATCCGAGAACGGCACTGGCCACACCGAATGGAGCCGAGAGCATCCCAGTACTGCACTGGCCACACAGAACCAAGCCCAGAGCAGCCGAGTACTGCACTGGCCACACAGAACCAAGCCCAGGGAATCCGAGTACTGCCATGGCCATGCACAACGAAGAGCATCCGAGTACTGCACTAGCCGCACGAAAGACCCTCTTGCAGGCTCTTAGAGGGCTGTAGCCCATTCTTAAACCTCTGAGAGAGCAGACAAAGAGCATCTGTGGGCTGGGGAAAATCTCACCAGCACCCTTCAGAGCCTCTGAGAAAGAAGCAAAAGCTCCTCTGTGGGCTGGGGAAGACCCTCTTGGAGGCTCTGAGAGGGCTGTCGCCCAGTGCCAAGACCCCTCTTAAAGCCTCTGAGAGAGGCTCTTAAAGCCTCTGAGAAAGCAGCAAAAGCTCCTCTGTGGGCTGGGGAAGACCTTCTTAGAGGCTCCGAGCACTGCCAAGTCCCCTCTTAGAGCCTCTGAGAGAGCAGACAAGATGCTCTGTGGGAGACGGAGCAACCCTCTTTAGAAGCCCATACTCAGCAGAACGACACCCGGACTCTTAGACAAAGAACCACTACAACAAAACCAAACAAACAAAAAAAGGACCGCATACTCCAGAAACAAACACACAAACACAACCAAACCCACAACTGAACACCAGCCACACCCCCTTCACCACCTTGCTCTCCCTTCTTAGACCCTCTGAGAAAAGCTCTTAGAGCCTCTGAGAGACCTCTCCAGGGTCCAAATGAAAGGCTTTCACAACCTTGCTCTCGTCGCCCAAAGCCTTCTCCCGTGCCAGGAATCGTTTGACCTGCTTCTTTGCCGTTTCCAGCATCTGCTTAGGGCTGGGGAAGACCCTCTGAAAGGCTCTGAGAGGGCTGTAGCCCACGGCCAAGACCCCTCTTGGAGCAGCTTAGTGAGTCTCTGAAAGCCTCTGAGAGAGCAGCAAGGCGCGCGCTGTGGGCTGGGGAAGACCCTCCGAGTACTGCACTGGCCACACAGAATGAAGCCCAGGACATCCGAGTACTGCGCTGGCCACACAGAAAATGAAGCCCAGAGCATCCGAATACTGCACTGGCCGCGCAGAACCAAGCCCAGAGCATCCGAGTACTGCACTGGCCATACAGCATGAAGCCCAGAGCATCCGAGTATTGCGATGGCCACACAGAATGAAGCCCAGGGCACTCGAGTACTGCACCGGCCATGCACAACGAAGAGCATCCGAGTACAGCCCAGAGCATCCGAGTACTGCACTGGACACACAGAATGAAGCCCAAAGCATCCGCAGACTGCACTGGCCACACAGAATGAAGCCCAGAACATCCGAGTACTGCGCTGGCCACACAGAATGAAGCCCAGAGCATCCGAATACTGCACTGGCCGCGCAGAACCAAGCCCAGAGCATCCTAGTACTGCACTGGCCATAGAGAATGAAGCCCAGAGCATCCGAGTATTGCGATGACCACACAGAATGAAGCCCAGAGCATCCGAGTACTGCACTGGCCACACAAAATGAAGCCCAGAGCATCCGAGAACGGCCCTGGACATGCACATCCGACTACTGCACTGGCCACACAGAACCAAGCCCAGAGCATCCGAGTACTGCACTGGCCCCACAGAACCGAGCCCAGAGCATCCGAGTACTGCACTGGCCACACAGAATGATGCCCAGAGCATCCGAGTACTGCCCTGGCCACACAGAACCAGCCCCAGAGCATCCGAATACTGCGCCGGCCACACAGAACGAAGCCCGGAGCATCCGAGTACTGCACTGGCCACACAGAATGAAGCCCAGAACATCCGAGTACTGCACTGGCCACACAAAACGAAGCCCAGAGCATCCGAGTACTGCGATGCCCACAAGAACCAAGCCCAGAGCATCCGAGTACTGCACTGGCCACACAGAATGAAGCCCAGAGCATCCGAGTGCTGCCGTGGCCATATCCAACGAAGAGCATCCGAATACTGCACTGGCCACGCAGAACCAAGCCCAAGGCATCCGAGTACTGCACTGGCCACACGGAAGACCCTCTTGCAGGCTCTTAGAGGGCTGTAGCCCACTCTTAAACCTCTGAGAGAGCAGACAAAGAGCCTCTGTGGGCTGGGGAAAATCTCACCAGCACCCTTCAGAGCCTTTGAGAAAGAAGCAAAAGCTCCTCTGTGGGCTGGGGAAGACCCTCTTGGAGGCTCTGAGAGGGCTGTAGCCCAGTGCCAAGACCCCTCTTAAAGCCTCTGAGAGAGGCTCTTAAAGCCTCTGAGAAAGCAGCAAAAGCCCCTCTGTGGGCTGGGGAAGACCTTCTTAGAGGCTCCGAGCACTGCCAAGACCCCTCTTAGAGCCTCTGAGAGAGCAGACAAGATGCTCTGTGGGCTGGGAACCCTTCTTAGAGCCTCTGAGAGAGGCTCTTAGAGCCTCAGCGAGAGCTCTCCAGAAACCAAATGAAAGGCCTTCACCACCTTGCTCTCCCTTCTTAGACCCTCTGAGAAAAGCTCTTAGAGCCTCTGAGAGAGCTCTCCAGAGTCCAAATGAAAGGCTTTCACCACCTTGCTCTCGTCGCCCAAAGCCTTCTCCCGTGCCAGGAATCGTTTGACCTGCTTCTTTGCCGTTTCCAGCATCTGCTTAGGGCTGGGAAGACCCTCTGAAAGGCTCTGAGAGGGCTGTAGCCCACTGCCAAGACCCCTCTTGGAGCAGCTTAGTGAGTCTCTGAAAGCCTCTGAGAGAGCAGCGAGGCGCGCTCTGTGGGCTGGGGAAGACCCTCCGAGTACTGCACTGGCCACACAGAATGAAGCCCAGGACATCCGAGTACTGCGCTGGCCACACAGAAAATGAAGCACAGAGCATCCGAATACTGCACTGGCCGCGTAGACCCAAGCCCAGAGCATCCGAGTACTGCACTGGCCATACAGAATGAAGCCCAGAGCATCCGAGTATTGCGACGGCCACACAGAATGGAGCCCAGGGCACTCGAGTACTGCACCGGCCATGCACAACGAAGAGCAGCCGAGTACAGCCCAGAGCATCCGAGTACTGCACTGGACACACAGAATGAAGCCCAAAGCATCCGAAGACTGCACTGGCCACACAGAATGAAGCCCAGAACATCCGAGTACTGCGCTGGCCACACAGAATGAAGCCCAGAGCATCAGAATACTGCACTGGCCGCGCAGAACCAAGCCCAGAGCATCCGAGTACTGCACTGGCCATAGAGAATGAAGCCCAGAGCATCCGAGTATTGCGATGACCACACAAAATGAAGCCCAGAGCATCCGAGAACTGCCCTGGACATGCACATCCGACTACTGCACTGGCCACACAGAACCAAGCCCAGAGCATCCGAGCACTGCACTGGCCCCACAGAACCGAGCCCAGAGCATCCGAGTACTGCACTGGCCACACAGAACGAAGCCCAGAGCATCCGAGTACTGCGATGGCCACACAGAACCAAGCCAAGAGCATCCGAGTACTGCACTGGCCCCACAGAACCGAGCCCAGAGCATCCGCGTACGGCACTGGCCACACAGAATGATGCCCAGAGCATCCGAGTACTGCACTGGCCACACAGAACCAGCCCCAGAGCATCCGAATACTGCGCCGGCCACATAGAACGAAGCCCAGAGCATCCGAGTACTGCACTGGCCACACAGAATGAAGCCCAGAACATCCGAGTACTGCACTGGCCACACAAAACGAAGCCCAGAGCATCCGAGTACTGCGATTGCCACACAGAACCAAGCCCAGAGCATCCGAGTACTGCACTGGCCACACAGAATGAAGCCCAGAGCATCCGAGTGCTGCCGTGGCCATACACAACGAAGAGCATCCGAATACTGCACTGGCCACGCAGAACCAAGCCCAAGGCACCCGAGTACTGCACTGGCCACACAGGATGACGCCCAGAGCATCCGCGTACTGCCCTGGCCATGCACAAGGAAGAGCACCCGAGTACTGCACTGGCCACACAGAACCAAGCCCAGCGCATCCGAGTGACAATCTAACCCCCCTCACGACACCAACAACCGACAATCCAGAGGCACACAGACCAGGATGGGACCGTGACAGCCATCCAACGCCTCCCTCACCGGACCCTTCACGATTGCCACCGCCCGACAATCCGGACCCCTGACAATTGCCGCCGGCCGCCAATCCGAGCGAGCCTGCCGACAATCCAAGGGGTAAAAAGCCCCCGAAGAAGGGGTAAAGCTCTAGTGCAAAATCCCAAAACCCATATCAAAAAAAAAAACAGACCAAGCAATGCAATGAGACGGCCGTTGCTTCGCACAGCCGCTCCGGGCTTGCCGTCGGGGTCCTTGCCCGGCGGGGGCCGGAATCGAACCGCGGACCCAACGTTGCGAAACGATGCGCTCCCTGCCCAACCAGCACGACCCTCGCGATTGCCACCTCGCGACAATCCCCAGAAAACAAACAGCTTACGGTTGCCCCCTGCTGACGATCTGAGCCCTTTATGCTGGCCGCCCGCTGACACACCAAAGGGGCAAAGCACAAGCTATTGCAGAGCCTGGGAGCTGCCGTTGTGACTATCCTCCCAGGGCTGAGGAGCCGACCAGGAGCCAAGAGCCAACTCGCCGCATGTACCATCATACCGCAAGCGGTCATTCTTGACAGACCCTTTCAACACTCTTTGGGGCTACGAACGAGCACTCCAACACCAAAACTGGTCCAACAGTCTCCCTACACGAAGCACAGACATAAGCCGAACAACACCCGATCCACATTTTGGCCGAAACCGTGAGAGACAACCGTCTTGAGACATCACTTCCCCATAACCTGACCGTTTACATTAAAAAACACTCTACGATAGTGAAACATAGCTGAGGCACGGAAACCTATAACTGCGGTTCGGCCCGAGCGAGCTAGATCATAATGCGTCGTCGCGTCGCTGGGTATGGGGTTCTGGGCTTAGCCCCTCGCCATCTCCACGCGTTGTGCCGGGGAGGAGGGACCGGGACTCGCGAGTGGTGCTCCCGCTCGGCCCTCCCCCCAGCTTGCCTGTTGCTGGGGTTCTCGGCTTTGCCCCCCGCCATTCCGATGCGCAAGGCGGGGCCAGGGGGGACCGGGACTCGCGAGTGGTGCTCCCGCTCGGCCCCCCTGACCCCTCACTCTTGTTGCCCGCCGCGCGAAGACGCATCGGTGGCATCACGCCAGTGGCTGGACCTGGGCGGCGGGGAGGGGGGCCGGGGATCCCGGACGAAAGGCAGCCTAGGGTACCCAAAGGGCTCGGGACCTAAAGCCCTGGAGGAAACCCAGCAACCCCACAGAGAACCCTGCGCACCTGCACTCCAAACCTTGCTGCCTCACAGCCCCATGCCTTCCAACCTCCGAAGCCACACCCTGAACAAAACCACAAGCCTCGCGCACTCCGACCTTGCAGCCGACGAAAACCCAAACCACCTCGGAACTCCCTGAAACCTGGCAGGGGAGGGTCCGGCGAGTCGAAGCGAAGCGACGAGGTCCAGACCTGGGCGCCGGGGAGGGGGGCCGGGGATCCCGGACGCAAGGCAGCCTAGGGTACCCAAAGGGCTCGGGACCTAAAGCCCTGAAGGAAACCCGGCAACCCCACAGAGAACCCTGCGCACCTGCACTCCAAACCTTGCTGCCTCACAGCCCCATGCCTTCCAACCTCCGAAGCCACACCCTTAACAAAACCACGAGCCTCGCGCACTCCGACCTTGCAGCCTACGAAAACCCAAACCACCTCGGAACTCCCTGAAACCTGGCAGGGGAGGGTCCGGCGAGTCGAAGCGAAGCGACGAGGTCCAGAACTGGGCGCCGGGGAGGAGGGCCGGGGATCCCGGACGCAAGGCAGCCTAGGGTACCCAAAGGGCTCGGGACCTAAAGCCCTGAAGGAAACCCAGCAACCCCACAGAAAACCCTGCGCACCTGCACTCCAAACCTTGCTGCCTCACAGCCCCATGCCTTCCACCCTCCGAAGCCACACCCTGAACAAAACCACAAGCCTCGCGCACTCCGACCTTGCAGCCTACGAAAACCCAAACCACCTCGGAACTCCCTGAAACCTGGCAGGGAAGGGTCCGGCGAGTCGAAGCGAAGCGACGAGGTCGAGACCTGGGCGCCGGGAAGGGGGCCGGGGATCCCGGACGCAAGGCAGCCTAGGGTACCCAAAGGGCTCGGGACCTAAAGCCCTGAAGGAAACCCAGCAAACCCGGGCACCAAACCCCAGCAATCCCTCAACAATAAAAGGCCTCAATCTAGTCTAGCCCGAACCAACAGAGAGCAATCGCGGAGCAGACAACTTGGCAGACGACGAGATTGAAGGCTTATGCAACGGCCCACTAAAAGCAGTGAAACCACAAGCACCCCCAAACCCCGGCCCAACCAGCACGACCCTCGCGATTGCCACCTCGCGACAATCCCCAGAAAACAAAAAGCTTACGGTTACCACCTGCTGACGATCTGAGCCCTTTATGCTGGCCGCCCGCTGACACACCAAAGGGGCAAAGCACAAGCTATTGCACTCCTGGGAGCTGCCGTTGTGACTATCCTCCCAGGGCTGAGGAGCCGACCAGGAGCCAAGAGCCAACTCGCCGCATGTACCATCATACCGCAAGCGGTCATTCTTG
>CAJNDT010002664.1:25000-29365 GCA_905221615.1 Symbiodinium sp. CCMP2592 | reverse complement strand
CCCACACACAAGACGCAGCGACACATGTCAGACCTATGTCGTGTAAAACGGGGTGCCTTTAACGCAACACACCGCTATGTCCGACCTATGTCGGTTTAAAGGTGTGTTGCTTAATGTCCACTGAAATAAAGTGAACACAAGCGCACCCACACACAAGACACAGCGACACATGTCAGACCTATGTCGTGTTAAACGGCGTGCCTTTAACGCAACACATGCGGACACATGTCCGACCTAGGTCCAATTTGCATTTGCAAAGGTTGTGTACTTACATGGATTTGGCATGTATTTACATGCATTTAATGTGTATTTGCAAGAATTTAGTGTAGTGTGTGTATTTGCATGGATTTGGTGTGATTTGCACGGATTTAACGTGCATGACACGCATTGATCGCGTATTTGCACGGATTTAGCGTGTATTTGCACGGATTTAATGTGTATATGCATGGATTTAGTATGATTTGCATAGATTTATTGTATATTCGCACGGATTTAATGTGTATTTGCACGCATTTTTTGTGTTTACACGGATTTATTGTGCATTTGCATGCATTTGATGTGAATTTGCACAGATTTAGTTCGTATTTACACGGGTGAAGTGTGTATGTGCACGGATTTAGCGTCTATTTGCACGGATTGCGTGTATTTGCACGGATTTAATGTTTACTTGCACGTTAGCGTACACTTGCATGCATTCACTGTGTTATAGTTGCACGGATTTAGTGTGTATTTGCACGGATTTAATGTATATTTGCACGGGATTAAACACGGATTTAGTATATATTCTCGCGGATTTAGCGTGCATATGCACGGGTTTAATGTATATTTGCATGTTTTAATTTGTACACACGGATTTAATGTTTGGTGTATACTTGCACGCATTTAATGTGCGTTTGCACGGATTCAGTGTGTGTTTGCCCGGATCGTGTTGGCCCTCCCCCCTCTTATCTGCCCCCTCCCCCCCCCCCCCCCCCCCCCCCCCAACAAAAATCCTTACCCCTCCCTCTCCCCCCGCACGAGCTTTATTCGTGTGCAGGGTGCTTTTTTTGAAAAACCGAGACCTTTAAAACCAAAAGGTACCCGGCGGCATGTCGTTTGGGCTCGATTTTTTTTTTTTAGTTTTGTTGGGTTTTTCCGCGATCAGGCACCAGTTCCATTTGTATTTTAAGCCCAGAATGGGAGGACCTCATTCGTGGTTTAGGCCCAAATCTGCACCAGTTCCGTTTGTATTTTAGGCCCAGAATCGAAGGGACCTCGAGATCGGCCCTCCGGCCTAATAAAAACGCTATTCTATGAACAGAATTTGTCACCCAAAACGCCCACCCCAAAATCCAGGAAATTTGGCTTTAAACGCTAAACCCCAAACGTCTATGGTTTAGGCCCGAATCTGCACCAGTTCGGTCTGTATTCTAGGCCCAGAATAGGGGGGGGTACCTCGAGATCGGCCCTCCGGCCTAATAAAAACGCTATTCTATGAACAGAATTTGTCACCCAAAACGCACACCCCAAAATCCAAGAAATTTGGCTTTTAGCGTATATTTGCACGGATTTAATGTGTATATGCATGGATTTAGTATGATTTGCATAGATTTAATGTATATTCGCACGGATTTAATGTGTATTTGCACGCATTTTTTGTGTTTACACGGATTTATTGTGCATTTCCCTAAACCCACCTTGAACATTTAACTAGACTTGAAACCCAAAGCTCAATATTCTAGATCCTAAATCTCGTATTAGTATTGGTATTGGTATAGTTGGTGCAATTTACTTAAACTCGATTGCATTTTGGTGGTGGTGGTGGCGGAATAATCAGTTCAATTTACTTAAACTCGATTGCAAGAACTTGTGCAAACAGCTATGCAATATATATGATTTTGAGTGTATTTGCTTCAATTTGAAAAGAATGTAATGGAAGACCACGCACAGTGTAATACGCAAGCTCAATTTATGGGGACGAATTGCTAAGAATTGCTAAGAATTGCTAAGAATGAATTGCTAAGAATTGCTAAGAATTGCTAATAGGTGCTAATAATTGCTGATAATTGCTAATAATTGCTAATATTTGCTAATAATTGCTAATAATTGCTAATAATTGCTAATAGTTGCTAATAATTACTGTTAATTGCTAATAATTGCTGATAATGGCTAGTAATTGCTAATAGCTGCTGATACTTGCTAATAATTGCTAATAATTGCTAAAAATTGCTAATAATTCCTAAGAATTGCTAATATTTCTAATAATTGCTAATAATTGCTAATACTTGCTAGTAATTGCTAATAATTGCTAATAATTGCTAATAATTGCGAACAATTGCTGATAATTGCTAATAATTGCTGATAGTTGTTGATAATTGCTAATAATTGCTAATAATTGCTAATAATTAATAATTGCTAATAATTGCTAATAATTGCTGATAATTGCTAAGAATTGCTGATAATTGCTAATAATTGCTAATAATTGCTAATACTTGCTAATAATTGCTAAGAATTGCTGATAATTGCTAATAATTGCTAATAATTGCTAATACTTGCTAATAATTGCTGATACTTGCTAATAATTGCTAATAATTGCTAATAATTGCTAATAATTGCTAATAATTGCTAATAATTGCTAATAATTGCTATTAATTGCTAATAATTGCTGATAATTGCTAATAATTGCTAATAATTGCTAATAATTGCTAATAATTACTAATAATTGCTAATAATTGCTGATAATTGCTAATAATTGCTAATACTTGCTGATAATTGCTAATAATTGCTAATAATTGCTAATAATTGCTAATAATTGGTGATACTTGCTAATAATTGCTAATAATTGCTAATAATTGCTGATAATTGCTAATAGTTCCTGAACATTGCTAATAATTGCAAATAATTGCTAATAATTGCTAATAACTGCTAATGATTGCTAATAATTGCAAATAGTTGCTAATAATTGCTAATAGTTGCTAATAATTGCTAATAATTTGTGATGCTTGCTAATAATTGCTAATGCTTCCTAATAATTGCTAATAATTGCTAATAATTGCCTATAATTGCTAATAATTGGTGATACTTGCAAATAATTGCTAATAATTGTTGATAATTGCTAATAATTACTAATAATTGCTGATAATTACTAATAATTGCTAATAATTGCTAATAGTTGCTAATAATTGGTAAAAACTGCTAATAATTTGCGCACTGCGAATTACGCGCCCGCCCTGCCCCCCCCCCCCCTTTTTCGCGCTCCTCTCCCGACATGCTTCGGTATAATTCTACATCGACAGAGCAAAACCTGTTTTTGCGCCTGGTGACCCACAACAAGGCAAGGTTTGCGCGTGATCTCATTTATTCTGCATCGGAACGACGCGATACTGGTATTTGCAACTTGTGCACACTGCCAATTACGCACCCGCCCCCCCCCTCCCCCCCCCCCCGAACTACGGACTAAAGTCTCGCTGGACATCAACTGCGGATGCGCACCCAATTTCATTCGTGACGGAGGCCGAGTTCAAGTATAAGTATGTAACGCCAACGTCCACCCTGAAATTGCCGTGTCATTGTATTGCACTCTCTGCCAACTACAAGAACAGTATTAGTATGTGACGCCAACGTCCACCTTGAAATCCATGTGGCTTTGCATGGTACACTTTGCAAATTCTAAGGATAGTATGAGTATGTGACGCCAACGTCCACCCTGGAATTGCTGTGTCTCGGTGGACAGTATAAGTATGTAACGCCAACGTCCACCCTGAAATTGCCGTGTCTTTGTATTGCAGTCTTTGCCAACCGCAAGAACAGTAATAGTATGTGACGCCAACGTCCACCTTGAAATCCATGTGTCTTTGCATGGTACATTTTGCAACTTCTAAGGACAGTATGAGTATGTGACGCCAACGTCCACCCTGGAATTGCTGTGTCTCGGTGGACAGTATAATTATGTAACGCCAACGTCCACCCTGAAATTGCCGTGTCTTTGTATTGCTGTCTTTGCCAACTGCAAGAACAGTATTGGTATGTGACGCCAACGTCCACCTTGAAATACATGTGGCTTTGCATGGTACACTTTGCAAATTCATAGGATAGTATGAGTATGTGACGCCAACGTCCACCCTGGAATTGCTAGGTCTCGGTGGACAGTATAAGTATGTAACGCCAACGTCCACCCTGAAATTGCCGTGTCTTTGTATTGCTGTCTTTGCCACCTGCAAGAACAGTCCTTGTATGTGACACCAACGTCTACCTTGAAATCCAGGTGGCTTTGCATGGTACACTTTGCAAATTCTAAGGACAGTATGAGTATGTGACGCCAACGTCCACCCTGGAATTGCTGTGTCTCGGTGGACAGTATAATTATGTAACGCCAACGTCCACCCT
>CAJNDT010002664.1:0-17500 GCA_905221615.1 Symbiodinium sp. CCMP2592 | reverse complement strand
TTGCTAAGAATTGTTAATAATTGCTAATAGTTGCTAATAATTGCTAATAATTGCTGATAATTGCTAATAATTGGTGATAATTGCTAATAATTGCTGATAATTGCTAATAATTGCTAATAATTGCTAATAATTGCTAATAATTGCTAATAATTGCTAATAATGTTAATAATTGGTAATAATTGCTGGTAATTGCTATAATTGCTAATAATTGCTAATAATTGCTAATAAGGTGATACTTGCTAATAATTGCTAATAATTGCTAATAATTGCTGATAATTGCTAAGAATTGCTGATAATTGCTAAGAATTGCTGATAATTGCTGATAATTGCTAATAATTGCTAATAATTGCTAATAATTGCTAATAATCTCTAATAATTGCTAATAATTGCTGTTAATTGCTAATAATTGCTGATAATGGCTAATAATTGCTAATAATTGCTAATAATTGGTGATACTTGCTAATAATTGCTAATAATTGTTGATAATTGCTAATAATTGCTAATAATTGCTGATAATTACTAATAATTGCTAATAATTGCTAATAGTTGCTACTAATTGGTAAAAACTGCTAATAATTGCTATTAATATTTGCTAATAACTACTAATTGTTGCTAATACTTGCTAATAATTATTAATAATTGCTAATAATTGTTGATAATTGCTAATAATTTGTGATACTTGCTAATAATTGCTAATAATTGCTAATAATTGCTAATAACTGCTAACGATTGCTAAGAATTGCTAATAATTGCTAATAATTGCTAATAATTGCTAATAATTGCTAGTAATTGCTAATAATTGCTGATAATTGCTAAGAATTGCTGATAATTGCTAATAATTGCTAATAATTGCTAATAATTTGTGATACTTGCTAATACTTGCTAATAATTGCTAATGCTTCCTAATATTTGCTAATTATTGCTGATAATTGTTAATAATTGTTAATAATTGCTAATAATTGCTAAGAATTGCTAATAATTGCTGATAATTGCTAAGAATTGCTGATAATTGCTAATAATTGCTAATAATTGCTAATCATTGCTAATAATTGCTAATAATTGCTAATATTGCTAATATTTACTAGTAATTGCTAATAATTGCTAATAATTGCTAATAATTGCTAATAATTGCTAATAATTGCTAATAATTGCTAATAATTGCTAATAATTGCTAATAATTTCTAATAATTGCTAATAATTGCTGTTAATTGCTAATAATTGCTGATAATGGTTAATAATTGCTAATAATTGCTAATAATTCCTGATACTTGCTAATAATTGCTAATAGTTGCTAATAATTGCTAATAGTTGCTGATAATTGCTAATAATTGCTAATAATTGCTGATAATTGCTAATAATTGCTAATAACTGCTGATAATTGCTAATAATTGCTAATAATTGCTAATAATTGCTAATAATTTGTGATACTTGCTAATAATTGCTAATGCTTCCTAATAATTGCTAATAATTGCTAATAATTGCCAATAATTGCTAATAATTGGTGATACTTGCTAATAACTGCTAATAATTGTTGATAGTTGCTAATAATTGCTAATAATTGCTGATAATTACTAATAATTGCTAATAATTGCTAATAGTTGCTAATAATTGGTAAAAACTGCTAATACTTGCTAATAATTGCTAATAACTACTAATAGTTGCTAATACTTGCTAATAATTATTATCAATTGCTAATGATGTTGATAATTGCTAATAATTTGTGATACTTGCTAATAATTGCTAATAATTGCTAATAATTGCTAATAATTGCTAAGAATTGCTAATTATTGCTAATAATTGCTGATAATTGCTAATAATTGCTAATAATTGCTGATAATTGCTAATAATTGTTTATAATTGCTAATAACTGCTAATGATTGCTAATAATTGCAAATAATTGTTTATATTTGCTAATAATTGCTGATAATTGCTAATAATTGCTGATAATTGCTAAGAATTGCTAATAATTGCTAATCATTGCTAATAATTGCTAATAATTGCTAATATTGCTAATATTTACTAGTAATTGCTAATAATTGCTAATAATTGCTAATAATTGCTAATAATTGCTAATACGTGCTAATAATTGCTAATAACTGCTAATGATTGCTAATAATTGCAAATAATTGCTAATAATTGCTAATAATTGCTAATAATTGTTGATAATTGCTAATAATTGCTAATACTTGCTAATAATTGCTGATACTTGCTAATAGCTGCTAATAATTGCTAGTAGCTGCTAATAGTTGCTAATAATTGCTAATAATTGCTGATAATTGCTAATAATTGCTGATAATTGCTAATAATTGCTAATAATTGCTATTAATTGCTAATAATTGCTAATAATTGCTAATAATTGGTGATACTTGCTAAGAATTGCTAAGAATTGCTAAGAATTGCTGATAATTGCTGATAATTGCTAATAATTGCTAATAATTGCTAATAATTGCTAATAATCTCTAATAATTGCTAATAATTGCTGTTAATTGCTAATAATTGCTGATAATTGCTAATAATTGCTAATAATTGCTAATAATTGCTAATAATCTCTAATAATTGCTAATAATTGCTGATAATTGCTAATAATTGCTGATAATGGCTAATAATTGCTAATAATTGCTAATAATTGCTGATACTTGCTAATAATTGCTAATAGTTGCTAATAATTGCTAATAATTGCTGATAATTGCTAATAATTGCTAATAATTGCTGATAATTGCTAATAATTGCTAATAACTGCTGATAATGGCTAATAATTGCTAATAATTGCTAATAATTGCTGATAATTGGTAATGATTGCTAATAATTGCTGATAATTGCTAATAATTGCTAATAAATGCTGATACTTGCTAATAATTGATAAAAACTGCTGATAATTGCTGATAATTGTTAATAATTGCTAATAATTGCTAATAATTGCTAGTAATTGCTAATAATTGCTAATAATTGCTAATAATTGCTAATAATTGTTAATAACTGCTAATAATTGTTAATAATTGTTAATAATTGCTAATAATTGCTAATAATTGCTAATAATTGCTAATAATTGCTAATAATGCTAATAATTGCTAATAGTTGCTGATAACCTTAAACGTTTATGGTTTAGGCCCGAATCTGCACCAGTTCGGTCTGTATTCTAGGCCCAGAATAGGGGGTACCTCGAGATCGGCCTTCCGGCCTAATAAAAACGCTATTCTATGAACAGAATTTGTCACCCAAAACGCACACCCCAAAATCCAAGAAATTTGGCTATAAACGCTAAACCTTAAACGTTTATGGTTTAAGCCCGGATCTGCACCAGTTCCGTTTATATTTTAAGCCCAGAATGGAAGGGGCCTCGAGATCGGCCCTCCGGCCGAATAAAAACGCTATTCTATTAACAGAATTTGTTACCCAAAACACCCACCCCAAAATCCAGGAAATTTGGCTTTAATTATTTTATGGTTTAAACCCGAATCTGCACCAGTTCCGTTTGTATTTTGGGCCCAGAATGGAGGGGACCTCGAGATCGGCCCTCCGGCCCAATAAAAACGTTATTCTATGAACAGAATTTGTCACCCAAAACGCCAACCCCAAAATCCAGGAAATGTGGCTTTCAGTTTAGCAAACCCCCATTCAAGGTTCATTAACAGGGTTTTCCAAACCCTATGGTTTAGCAAACCCCCATTCAAGGTTTATTAAACCCTAATTTAGGGTTTAGCAAACCCTAGGGTTTAGCAAACACCCATTCAGGTTTATTAACTAATTTAGGGTTTAGCAAACCCTAGGGCTTAGCAAACCCCCACTCAAGGTTTATTAATTCTTAATTTAAGGTTTAGCAAACCCTAGGGTTTATTTAGGGTTTAGCAATCCTAGAGTTTAGCAAACCCCATTCATTTAGGGTTTAGCAAACCCTAGGGTTTAGCAAACCCCCACTCAGGGTTTATTAATTCTTAATTTAAGGTTTAGCAAACCCTAGGGTTTATTTAGGGTTTAGCAATCCTAGAGTTTAGCAAACCCCATTCAAGGTTTATTAAACCCTAATTCAGGGTTTAACAAACCCTAGGGTTTAGCAAACCCCCATTCAGGGTTTATTAAACCCTAATTTAGGGTTTAGCAAACCCCCATGCAAGGTTTATTAAACCCTAATTCAGGGTTTAGCAAACCCTAGGGTTTAGCAAACCCCCATGCAGGGTTTATTTAACTATAATGTAGGGTTTAGCAAACCCTAGGGTTTAGCAAGCCCCCATTCAGGGTTAATTAACCTAGGGTTTAGTATTAATTTAGGGTTTAGCAAACCTCCAATTAGGGTTTATTAAACCCTAATTCAGGGTTTAGCAAACCCTAGGGTTTAGCAAACCCCCTGGACCAAGACCTACAATTGAGGACCCTGAGCCGCAAATTAAGGACCCGGAGCTTAAAATTAAGGACCACACCAAGACCGGACCTAAAATTGAGGACCCGGAGCCCAAAATTAAGGACCCGGATACCACAAAACTAAAAAAAAACTAAAAAAAATAGAAAAAAGGCAAACCAATTCAAAAAAACCCAAAAAAAACCCAAAAAAACCCAAAAAAACCCCAAAAAACCCCCCAGTTTAGGATTCTCAAAAAGGCACCCCGCACACGAAGCAAGCTCAATTAACCCTAAACCCTAAAGCCTAAACCTCAAACCCTAAACCCTAAATCCTTAACCCTTAACCCTTTACCCTTAGTCCTAAACCCCAGATCCTTAACTCCTTAACCCTTAACCCCAAACCCTAAACCCTAAACCCTAAACCCTAAACCCTAAACCCTGAACCCTAAACCCTCAAGTCCCCATAAATTGAGCTTGCGTATTACACCGTGCGTGGTATTCCATTACATTCTTCTCAAATTGAAGCAAATACACTTAAAATCATATCCTTGGATATGCATAGCCGCTTACACAAGTTGTTGCAATCGAGTTTAAGTAAATTGAATTAAGTATTCCGCCACCACCACCACCAAAATGCAATCGAGTTTAAGTAAATTGAACCAAATCTACAAATACCAATACTAATACGAGATTTAGAGTAGAGAATATTGAACTTAGGTTACCCTTTTCCCTGTTTTCTTATTCTCTTATTCCGCTATTTTCGTTATTCCCTTGTTTCCCTATGTCCCTATGTCCTAATTTCCTTATTTCCCTGTTTCCTTATTTTGTCGGGAAACTAAAAAAAGTACTGGGTTGTATTGGGCGGCCCAGACCCTTGCTAGCCTCTGACGGATGACCCAGAGTCTTCCCCAAAACAAAAATCCCAGGACAGTTATCTGAGACGGATGACCCATAGTCTTCGCAAGCCAAAAATCCCAGGACAGTTATCTGAGACGAATGACCCATAGTCTTCCCAAAACAAAAATCCAGGACAGTTATCTGAGACGGATGACCCATAGTCTTTCCAAAACAAAAATCCCAGGACAGTTATCTGAGACAGATGAGCCATAGTCTTCCCAAGACAAAAATCCTAGGACAGTTATCTGAGACGGATGACCCATAGTCTTCCCAAAACAAAAATCCCAGGACAGTTATCTGAGACGGATGACCCATAGTCTTCCCCAAAACAAAAATCCCAGGACAGTTATCTGAGACGGATGACCCATAGTCTTCGCAAGCCAAAAATCCCAGGACAGTTATCTGAGACGAATGACCCATAGTCTTCCCAAAACAAAAATCCAGGACAGTTATCTGAGACGGATGAACCATAGTCTTTCCAAAACAAAAATCCCAGGACAGTTATCTGAGACAGATGACCCATAGTCTTCCCAAGACAAAAATCCTAGGACAGTTATCTGAGACGGATGACCCATAGTCTTCCCAAAACAAAAATCCCAGGACAGTTATCTGAGACGGATGTGTTGACACCATAGGAAATTTAGGGTTTAGCGTCTCTGCAAAGCCACATCTACCTATGATGCGAAGCATCCGTCCGGGGCACGACGTCGCTCCTTTCACGATTGGGGTCCTAGGCTTAGCCCCTGGCCACGGCGCCACGAAGCCTTAACCCTAAGAAACCCGAAACCTAAACAGCCTAACAGAACCCGAAACGCCAACAAGCCGCAAACCCGGACAAGCCCTAAACGCCGACAAACGCTAAACCCTGCCAAACCCTAAATCCTAGCACACCCCAAACTACAAACCCCGAAGCCCCCACACAAAGCACGGCACGCACTCGAAACCTCACTGCCTCGGAGCCCCAACCCACCTTCCAAGTCCGAAAACCCCTCAACACCCAAGCCTCGCGCACTTGGACCTCTCTGCCTCGGAGCCCCAACCCACCTGGAACCCCTGAAGCCTCGCGAGGGAGCGCCCGGCCACCAAAAGCAGCACCGTCGAGCCTGGCCGGAAGGAGTAGAGGAAAGAATGACAAACCCTAACCCCAAGAGCCCCTAAACCCTAGCAAACCCTCTAGCCTAACAAAGCTTAAACCCTGGTGATACTTGCTAATAATTGCTAATTATTGCTGATAATTGCTAATAATTGCTAATAATTGCAAATAATTGTTTATATTTGCTAAGAATTGCTAATAATTGCTGATAATTGCTAAGAATTGCTGATAATTGCTGATAATTGCTAATAATTGCTAATAATTGCTAATAATTGCTAATAATCTCTAATAATTGCTAATAATTGCTGTTAATTGCTAATAATTGCTGATAATTGCTAATAATTGCTAATAATTGCTAATATATTGCTGATACTTGCTAAAAATTGCTAATGGTTGCTAATAATTGCTAATAATTGCTGATAATTGCTAATAATTGCTAATAATTGCTGATAATTGCTAATAATTGCTAATAATTGCTAATAATGGCTAATAATTGCTAATGATTGCTAATAATGGCTGATAATTGCTAATAATTGCTAATAATTGCTGATACTTGCTAATAATTAATAAAAACTGCTGATAATTGCTGATAATTGTTAATAATTGCTAATAATTGCTAATAATTGCTAGTAATTGCTAATAATTGCTAATAATTGCTAATAATTGCTAATAATTGTTAATAATTGCTAATAATTGTTAATAATTGTTAATAATTGCTAATAATTGCTAATAATTGCTAATAATTGCTAATAATTGCTAATAATGCTAATAATTGCTAATAGTTGCTGATAACCCTAACCGTTTATGGTTTAGGCCCGAATCTGCACCAATTCGGTCTGTATTCTAGGCCCAGAATAGGGGGTACCTCGAGATCGGCCTTCCGGCCTAATAAAAACGCTATTCTATGAACAGAATTTGTCACCCAAAACGCACACCCCAAAATCCAAGAAATTTGGCTTTAAACGCTAAACCTTAAACGTTTATGGTTTAAGCCCGGATCTGCACCAGTTCCGTTTATATTTTAAGCCCAGAATGTAAGGGGCCTCGAGATCGGCCCTCCGGCCGAATAAAAACGCTATTCTATTAACAGAATCTGTTACCCAAAACGCCCACCCCAAAATCCAGGAAATTTGGCTTTAATTATTTTATGGTTTAAACCCGAATCTGCACCAGTTCCGTTTGTATTTTAGGCCCAGAATGGAGGGGACCTCGAGATCGGCCCTCCGGCCCAATAAAAACGTTATTCTATGAACAGAATTTGTCACCCAAAACGCTAACCCCCAAATCCAGGAAATGTGGCTTTCAGTTTAGCAAACCCCCATTCAAGGTTCATTAACAGGGTTTTCCAAACCCTATGGTTTAGCAAACCAAACCCCCGATTTCCAAGTTATTAAACCCTAATTTTAGGGTTTAGCAAAACCCAGGGTTAGCACCCCCATCTCAGGGTTTATTACTAAGTTAGGGTTTAGCAAACCCTAGGTCTTAGCAAACACCCCCCCACTCAGGTTTATTAATTCTTTAAATTTTAAGGTTTAGCAAACCCAGGGCTATTTAAGGTTTTAAGCAATCCCTTAGAGTTTAGCAAACCCCATTCCATTTTAGTTTCGAAAAACCCTCGGGGTTTAGCAAACCCCCAACTCAGGTTTAATTAATTTCTATTTAAGGTTTAGGCAAACCCTAGGGTTTATTTAGGGTTTAGCAATCCTAGAGTTTAGCAAACCCCATTCAAGGTTTATTAAACCCTAATTCAGGGTTTAACAAACCCTAGGGTTTAGCAAACCCCCATTCAGGGTTTATTAAACCCTAATTCAGGGTTTTCAGTTTAGCAAACCCCCATTCAAGGTTCATTAACAGGGTTTTCCAAACCCTATGGTTTAGCAAACCCCCATTCAAGGTTTATTAAACCCTAATTTAGGGTTTAGCAAACCCTAGGGTTTAGCAAACACCCATTCAGGGTTTTATTTACTCTAATGTACGGTTTAGGCACAACCCCTGGGTTTACAAGCCCCCATTCAGGTTAATTACCTGGGTTTAGTATGAATTGGTGTTTCGCAGTCCCCCATTAGGTTTTATAAACCTAATTCCGGTTAGCAACCCTAGTGTTTAGCACACCCCTGGAACCAAACCATACAATTGGAGGACCCGGAGGAGCCGCACCATTAAGGACCCGGAGCTTAAAATTAAGGACCACCCAAGACCTCGGCCCTAATTGCAGGACCCGAGCCCAAATTAAGGACCCGGAATACACAAAACTGAAAAAAAACTAAAACATATCCGAAAAAAAGGCAAACCAATTCAAAAAAACCCAAAAAAAACCCAAAAAAACCCAAAAAAACCCCAAAAAACCCCCCAGTTTAGGATTCTCAAAAAGGCACCCCGCACACGAAGCAAGCTCAATTAACCCTAAACCCTAAAGCCTAAACCTCAAACCCTAAACCCTAAATCCTTAACCCTTAACCCTTTACCCTTAGTCCTAAACCCCAGATCCTTAACTCCTTAACCCTTAACCCCAAACCCTAAACCCTAAACCCTAAACCCTAAACCCTAAACCCTGAACCCTAAACCCTCAAGTCCCCATAAATTGAGCTTGCGTATTACACCGTGCGTGGTATTCCATTACATTCTTCTCAAATTGAAGCAAATACACTTAAAATCATATCCTTGGATATTCATAGCCGCTTACACAAGTTGTTGCAATCGAGTTTAAGTAAATTGCTATGAGGTATTCCGCCACCACCAATCCACGGCTAAAATCAATCGAGTTTTAAGTAATTGACCAATCTTACAACATACCAATACTATACGAGATTTCGAGTTAGAAATATTGAACTTAAGTAGGTTACCCTTTTTCCCTCCCCTTGTTTTCTTATTCTCTTATATTTTCCGTATTTTCGTACTTTCCTTGTTTCCCTATGTCCCCTATGTCCCTCGCAATTTCCTTATTGCCCTGTTTCCATCCCTTATTTTGTCGGGCGAAAACTACAAAAGTACTGGGTTGTATGGGCGCTCCCGACCCTTGCTAGCCTCTCCGATGACCCATAGTCTTCCCCAAAACAAAAATCCCAGGACAATTATCTGAGACGGATGACCCATAGTCTTCGCAAGCCAAAAATCCCAGGACAGTTATCTGAGACGAATGACCCATAGTATTCCCAAAACAAAAATCCAGGACAGTTATCTGAGACGGATGACCCATAGTCTTTCCAAAACAAAAATCCCAGGACAGTTATCTGAGACAGATGACCCATAGTCTTCCCAATACAAAAATCCTAGGACAGTTATCTGAGACGGATGACCCATAGTCTTCCCAAAACAAAAATCCCAGGACAGTTATTTGAGACGGATGACCCATAGTCTTCCCCAAAACAAAAATCCAGGACAGTTATCTGAGACGGATGACCCATAGTCTTTCCAAAACAAAAATCCCAGGACAGTTATCTGAGACAGATGACCCATAGTCTTCCCAAGCCAAAAAATTCCCAGGACAGTTATCTGAGACGAATGACCCATAGTCTTCCCAAAACAAAAATCCCAGGATAGTTATCTGAGACGGATGACCCATAGTCTTCCCAAAACAAAAATCCAGGACAGTTATCTGAGACGGATGACCCATAGTCTTCCCAAGACAAAAATCCTAGGACAGTTATCTGAGACGGATGACCCATAGTCTTCCCAAAACAAAAATCCCAGGACAGTTATCTGAGACGGATGTGTTGACACCATAGGAAATTTAGGGTTTAGCGTCTCTGCAAAGCCACATCTACCTATGATGCGAAGCATCCGTCCGGGGCACGACGTCGCTCCTTTCACGATTGGGGTCCTAGGCTTAGCCCCTGGCCACGGCGCCACGAAGCCTTAACCCTAAGAAACCCGAAACCTAAACAGCCTAACAGAACCCGAAACGCCAACAAGCCGCAAACCCGGACAAGCCCTAAACGCCGACAAACGCTAAACCCTGCCAAACCCTAAATCCTAGCACACCCCAAACTACAAAACCCGAAGCCCCCACACAAAGCACGGCACGCACTCGAAACCTCACTGCCTCGGAGCCCCAACCCACCTTCCAAGTCCGAAAACCCCTCAACACCCAAGCCTCGCGCACTTGGACCTCTCTGCCTCGGAGCCCCAACCCACCTGGAACCCCTGAAGCCTCGCGAGGGAGCGCCCGGCCACCAAAAGCAGCACCGTCGAGCCTGGCCGGAAGGAGTAGAGGAAAGAATGACAAACCCTAACCCCAAGAGCCCCTAAACCCTAGCAAACCCTCTAGCCTAACAAAGCTTAAACCCTGGTGATACTTGCTAATAATTGCTAATTATTGCTGATAATTGCTAATAATTGCTAATAATTGCAAATAATTGTTTATATTTGCTAAGAATTGCTAATAATTGCTGATAATTGCTAAGAATTGCTGATAATTGCTGATAATTGCTAATAATTGCTAATAATTGCTAATAATTGCTAATAATCTCTAATAATTGCTAATAATTGCTGTTAATTGCTAATAATTGCTGATAATTGCTAATAATTGCTAATAATTGCTAATATATTGCTGATACTTGCTAAAAATTGCTAATGGTTGCTAATAATTGCTAATAATTGCTGATAATTGCTAATAATTGCTAATAATTGCTGATAATTGCTAATAATTGCTAATAATTGCTAATAATTGCTAATAATTGCTAATGATTGCTAATAATGGCTGATAATTGCTAATAATTGCTAATAATTGCTGATACTTGCTAATAATTAATAAAAACTGCTGATAATTGCTGATAATTGTTAATAATTGCTAATAATTGCTAATAATTGCTAGTAATTGCTAATAATTGCTAATAATTGCTAATAATTGCTAATAATTGTTAATAATTGCTAATAATTGTTAATAATTGTTAATAATTGCTAATAATTGCTAATAATTGCTAATAATTTCTAATAATTGCTAATAATGCTAATAATTGCTAATAGTTGCTGATAACCCTAAACGTTTATGGTTTAGGCCCGAATCTGCACCAATTCGGTCTGTATTCTAGGCCCAGAATAGGGGGTACCTCGAGATCGGCCTTCCGGTCTAATAAAAACGCTATTCTATGAACAGAATTTGTCACCCAAAACGCACACCCCAAAATCCAAGAAATTTGGCTTTAAACGCTAAACCTTAAACGTTTATGGTTTAAGCCCGGATCTGCACCAGTTCCGTTTATATTTTAAGCCCAGAATGTAAGGGGCCTCGAGATCGGCCCTCCGGCCGAATAAAAACGCTATTCTATTAACAGAATCTGTTACCCAAAACGCCCACCCCAAAATCCAGGAAATTTGGCTTTAATTATTTTATGGTTTAAACCCGAATCTGCACCAGTTCCGTTTGTATTTTAGGCCCAGAATGGAGGGGACCTCGAGATCGGCCCTCCGGCCCAATAAAAACGTTATTCTATGAACAGAATTTGTCACCCAAAACGCCACCCCCAAAATCCAGGAAATGTGGCTTTCAGTTTAGCAAACCCCCATTCAAGGTTCATTAACAGGGTTTTCCAAACCCTATGGTTTAGCAAACCCCCATTCAAGGTTTATTAAACCTTAATTTAGGGTTTAGCAAACCCTAGGGTTTAGCAAACACCCATTCAGGGTTTATTAACTAATTTAGGGTTTAGCAAACCCTAGGGCTTAGCAAACCCCCACTCAAGGTTTATTAATTCTTAATTTAAGGTTTAGCAAACCCTAGGGCTTATTTAGGGTTTAGCAATCCTAGAGTTTAGCAAACCCCATTCATTTAGGGTTTAGCAAACCCTAGGGTTTAGCAAACCCCCACTCAGGGTTTATTAATTCTTAATTTAAGGTTTAGCAAACCCTCGGGTTTATTTAGGGTTTAGCAATCCTAGAGTTTAGCAAACCCCATTCAGGGTTTATTAAACCCTAATTCAGGGTTTAACAAACCCTAGGGTTTAGCAAACCCCCATTCAGGGTTTATTACACCCTAATTTAGGGTTTAGCAAACCCCCATGCAAGGTTTATTAAACCCTAATTCAGGGTTTAGCAAACCCTAGGGTTTAGCAAACCCCCATGCAGGGTTTATTTAACTCTAATGTAGGGTTTAGCAAACCCTAGGGTTTAGCAAGCACCCATTCAGGGTTAATTAACCTAGGGTTTAGTATTAATTTAGGGTTTAGCAAGCCCCCAATTAGGGTTTATTAAACCCTAATTCAGGGTTTAGCAAACCCTAAGGTTTAGCAAACCCCCTGGACCAAAACCTACAATTGAGGACCCGGAGCCGCAAATTAAGGACCCGGAGCTTAAAATTAAGGACCACACCAAGACCGGACCTGAAATTGAGGACCCGGAGCCCAAAATTAAGGACCCGGATACCACAAAGCTAAAAAAAAACTAAAAAAAAATAGGAAAAAGGCAAAACAATTCAAAAAAACACAAAAAAAACCCAAAAAAACCCAAAAAAAACCCAAAAAAAACCCAAAAAAAACCCAAAAAAAACCCAAAAAAACCCCCCAGTTTAGGATTCTCAAAAAGGCACCCCGCACACGAAGCAAGCTCAATAAACCCTAAACCCTAAACCCTAAACCCTAAACCCTAAACCCTAAACCCTAAACCCTCAAGTCCCCATAAATTGAGCTTGCGTATTACACCGTGCGTGGTATTCCATTACATTCTTTTCAAATTGAAGCAAATACACTTAAAATCATATCCTTAGATACGCATAGCTGTTTGCACAAGTTCTTGCAATCGGGTTTAAGTGAATTGAATTGATTATTCCGCCACCACAACCACCAAAATGCAATCGAGTTTAAGTAAATTGAACCAAATCTACGAGTACCAATACTAATACGAGATTTAAGGTATACAATGTTGAACTCCGCGCCCCGACCGCTCCCCCCCCCCCGCCCCCCCCCCACCACCCCCGGCCTCCCCCACCCCCCCCCCACCTCCCCCCACCCCGTCCGCCCCCCTAAACCCAAAAAACAAAACATCAAAAAATTCCAAAAACACCAACAAACTACAAACAAAACGTTTATGGTTTAGGCCCAAATCTGCACCAGTTCAGTCTGTATTCTAGGCCCAGAATAGGGGGTACCTCGAGATCGGCCCTCCGGCCTAATAAAAACGCTATTCTATGAACAGAATTTGTCACCCAAAACGCACACACCAAAATCCAAGAAATTTGGCTTTAAACGCTAAACCTTAAACGTTTATGGTTTAAGCCCGGATCTGCATCAGTTCCGTTTGTATTTTAGGCCCAGAATGGAAGGGGCCTCGAGATCGGCCCTCCGGCCTAATAAAAACGCTATTCTATGAACAGAATTTGTCACCCAAAACGCCCACCCCAAAATCCAGGAAATTTGGCTTTAATTATTTTATGGTTTAGGCCCGAATCTGCACCAGTTCCGTTTGTATTTTAGGCCCAGAATGGGGGGGAGCTCGAGCTCGGCCCTCCGGCCTAATAAAAACGCTATTCTATGAACAGAATTTGTCACCCAAAACGCCCACCCCAAAATCCAGGAAATTTGGCTTTAAGTTCAGCAAACCCCCATTCAAGGTTCATTAATAGGGTTTTTCCAAACCCTATGGTTTAGCAAACCCCCATTCAAGGTTTATTAAACCCTAATTTAGGGTTTAGCAAACCCTAGGGTTTAGCAAACACCCATTCAGGGTTTATTAACTAATTTAAGGTTTTCGGCTAATAATTGCTGATAATTGCTAATATGGCTAATAATTGCTGTACTTGCTAATAAATTATAAAAAGCTGATACTTGCCTATCATGGCTATAAAATTGTAATAATGCTTAATAATGGCTAATAAGGGCTATAACTGCGTAATGATATTGCTATATTGCAAATCAATTGCTAATACTTTGCCTATACTTGCTAATCAATTCTATAATTCTAATACATTGGTGATACTTTGCTATAAACTTGCTAATACTTGCTGATAATTGCTAGAAATTGCTAATAGATTGCTATACTGGCTATATGCTAATAATTGCTAAGAATTGCTAATAATTGCTGATAATTGCTAAGAATTGCTGATAATTGCTGATAATTGCTAATAATTGCTGATAATTGCTAAGAATTGCTGATAATTGCTAAGAATTGCTAATAATTGCTAATCATTGCTAATAATTGCTAATAATTGCTAATATTGCTAATATTTACTAGTAATTGCTAATAATTGCTAATAATTGCTAATAATTGCTAATAATTGCTAATACGTGCTAATAATTGCTGATAATTGCTAATGATTGCTAATACTTGCTGATACTTGCTAATAATTAATAAAAACTGCTGATAATTGCTAATAATTGCTAATATTGCTAATATTGCTATCATTTGCAATAATTCTGATAGTTGCTAAGAAAAATGCTGATAATTGCTGCTACGTGCTAATAATTGCTATACTGTGCTAGTATACTTGCTAATAATTGATCCATAATTGCTAACTAATTGGCGAACAATTGCTGATATTGCGTATATTGCTGCTACTTTGCTAGTAACATTTCTAATAATTTGCTACTAATTGCTACTAATTGCTAATAGTTCCTAATATTTGCTAATAATTGCTTGATATTGCTAATATTGCTAATAATTGCTGATAATTGCTATATGCTAATAATTAATTGCTGATAATTGCTAATAATTGCTAATAATTGCTGATAATTGCTAATAATTGCTAATTATTGCTGATACTTGCTAATAATTGATAAAAACTGCTGATAATTGCTGATAATTGTTAATAATTGCTAATAATTGCTAATAATTGCTAGTAATTGCTAATAATTGCTAATAATTGCTAATATTTGCTAATAATTGTTAATAATTGCTAATAATTGTTAATAATTGTTAATAATTGCTAATAATTGCTAATAATTGCTCATAATTGCTAATAATTGCTAATAATGCTAATAATTGCTAATAGTTGCTGATAACCCTAAACGTTTATGGTTTAGGCCCGAATCTGTACCAGTTCGGTCTGTATTCTAGGCCCAGAATAGGGGGTACCTCGAGATCGGCTTTCCGGCCTAATAAAAACGCTATTCTATGAACAGAATTTGTCACCCAAAACGCACACCCCAAAATCCAAGAAATTTGGCTTTAAACGCTAAACCTTAAACGTTTATGGTTTAAGCCCGGATCTGCACCAGTTCCGTTTATATTTTAAGCCCAGAATGGAAGGGGCCTCGAGATCGGCCCTCCGGCCGAATAAAAACGCTATTCTATTAACAGAATTTGTTACCCAAAACACCCACCCCAAAATCCAGGAAATTTGGCTTTAATTATTTTATGGTTTAAACCCGAATCTGCACCAGTTCCGTTTGTATTTTGGGCCCAGAATGGAGGGGACCTCGAGATCGGCCCTCCGGCCCAATAAAAACGTTATTCTATGAACAGAATTTGTCACCCAAAACGCCAACCCCAAAATCCAGGAAATGTGGCTTTCAGTTTAGCAAACCCCCATTCAAGGTTCATTAACAGGTTTTTCCAAACCCTATGGTTTAGCAAACCCCCATTCAAGGTTTATTAAACCCTAATTTAGGGTTTAGCAAACCCTAGGGTTTAGCAAACACCCATTCAGGGTTTATTAACTAATTTAAGGTTTAGCAAACCCTAGGGCTTAGCAAACCCCCACTCAAGGTTTATTAATTCTTAATTTAAGGTTTAGCAAACCCTAGGGTTTATTTAGGGTTTAGCAATCCTAGATTTTAGCAAACCCCATTCATTTAGGGTTTAGCAAACCCTAGGGTTTAGCAAACCCCCACTCAGGGTTTATTAATTCTTAATTTAAGGTTTAGCAAACCCTAGGGTTTATTTAGGGTTTAGCAATCCTAGAGTTTAGCAAACCCCATGCAGGGTTTATTAAACCCTAATTCAGGGTTTAACAAACCCTAGGGTTTAGCAAACCCCCACTCAGGGTTTATTAAACCCTAATTTAGGGTTTAGCAAACCTCCATGCAAGGTTTATTAAACCCTAATTCAGGGTTTAGCAAACCCTAGGGTTTAGCAAACCCCCATGCAGGGTTTATTTAACTCTAATGTAGGGTTTAGCAAACCCTAGGGTTTAGCAAGCCCCCATTCAGGGTTAATTAACCTAGGGTTTAACATTAATTTAGGGTTTAGCAAGCCCCCAATTAGGGTTTATTAAACCCTAATTCAGGGTTTAGCAAACCCTAGGGTTTAGCAAACCCCCTGGACCAAGACCTACAATTGAGGACCCGGAGCCGCAAATTAAGGACCCGGAGCTTAAAATTAAGGACCACACCAAGACCGGACCTAAAATTGAGGACCCGGAGCCCAAAATTAAGGACCCGGATACCACAAAACGAAAAAAAAACTAAAAAAAATAGAAAAAAGGCAAAACAATTCAAGAAAACCAAAAAAAAACCAAAAAAAACCCAAAAAAACCCAGAAAAACCCCCCAGTTTAGGATTCTCAAAAAGGCACCCCGCACACGAAGCAAGCTCAATAAACCCTTAACCCTTAAACCCAAACCCTAAACTGAAGGCCGACCCCCCACCGCAGCGAATGGGGTCGGCCGCAGCAGGCGGACCGGAAGGCGCCTGCCGGACCGTAGGCGATGGCTGAAACGCGAGCCGTAGGTCCTGGACCTCAGGTCCACGCGGCTCCAGTGAATAGGCCGCTACTGTCAGCCTATAAAGTAATAACCCTAAACCTCAGTGCAAACGGCCGGGGACGCCTGGATTCCTCCTTTCTGGGCCCCGGTAAACCTTCGTGCAAATGGTCGGGGACGCCTGGATTCCTCCTTGCTGCCTTTGAAGAGCCTTAAATTAAACACCCGGAACCGAGGATTAAGGACTTGACAAGAAATTAAGGACTCGAGCTTGAATTAAGTGCAGGAGCTTGAATTTCAGGCTTGGACTTAAAATTAAGGACCCGAAGCTCCAAATTAAGAACCTGGAGCTTACAATGCAAGGGTTTTTGAAAACACTGGTCCTTCTTCAGCCTCAAAACTGCAAGGCTTTTTGTGCCTTTGGGGTTCCGCGCACACGATTGACACCTGCTGTCAATCTGGCAAGGGAGTGTGACAGCCATCCGCCGGGAGGGTCCAGAGCTACTGACAATCCAAAGGGGCAAACGGCCAGCAAGGGAGCGTGACAGCCATCCGCCCCCTTTCCACCAAGCTCCACCCAGATTGCCACCAGCTGACAATCTGAA
>CAJNDT010002663.1:0-29375 GCA_905221615.1 Symbiodinium sp. CCMP2592 | reverse complement strand
ACCTGCCGTCCACATGGACGGACTGCCACTTGTTTCTGCTCCCTAAACCCGCTAAACCCACGAAAATTCCATCCAGCCTCAGACCTATCGCTCTGCAATGCCCACTGGGTAAATGTCTTGCACGTGTTATACAAAGACGGCTTCTTGAGCACATATTGCCTGCACTGGACAACACTGCACAGTTTGCATACCTTCCAGGTCGGAGCACGCATACGGCGTTGTCTTTGATCGCAAGTCATTGTCAGCATGTTCGCTCACATTTGATCAGCTCTCGGATCGAGGTCAGAGATCGCAAACTAGGCAAAACTGCTAGCATCATGGGTGCTGCAATGCTGTCAGTCGATCTGAGTCTGGCTTTCGATCAGGTCAGCCACCAGTATTTGCGAGCAGCACTCGAATTCTTGAGCGTTGACCCAGACATGATCACGCTCATTTTATCCATACACAGAGCTACGTATCATGTGCAACACGGGCAAGAATCTTTGTGCTTTGATATTTGCAACGGCATAAGGCAGGGGTGCACGCTCTCGCCGCTGTTATGGGTCTGCATCACTCATTACATGTTGCACAGGTTTAGCCTCAAGGCAGGGACAACAGCTCGTGACAGTCTAGTGCTTTTCGCTGATGATTTTATCTCGAAATTTATCCTGCGTGACATGACTGACGTGCAAGCCCTCGCCACAAACATCCGGTACCTTTTCGAAACTTTGGGTGAGGCCTGTATGACTGTTAATCCCGAAAAATCCAAGCTTCACATCAAGGCTGCGGGAGTTCCGTTGAAAAAGTGGCTGAGCAAACACACCGTCACCCACAAAGGGGTCAAGTGCCTGGCCCTACGCACACCTTTTGACACGCTGTATCTGCCTCTTTGTGATCAGATGACTTACTTAGGGGCCGTGATCTCTTACGCTGCCTTCGAAGATCAATCTGCTGAGCACCGCATTAGCAGTGCTCAAGCGAATGTGTCCAGGCTGGCAAGGCACTTATTCACGCAACATGGACTCAGCTTGAGGCTGCGTCTGCGCTTGTTCATGACTTGTGTAAGAGCGTCCCTGCTGTATGGCATCCCGTCAATCGGAGTCACTGCTAAAAGCCTTCGCCTTATGCAGAGATTCGAAGCCAAGCACGTCAGAAGGTTAGCCAGGGCCCCAGCGCATTTGACGCATGAGAGAACGCAGGACCTTTACGCGAGGCTTGGTCTCACTTCTTTGCAAGACGCGCTGCTTGCCCGTGCACAGAGCAGCGTTGACTCTTTTCAGAAGCCGTATCAGTTTCCGTGGAAAGGGGACCTGCGTAATTGGCAAGTGAAAAAGCTTGACGAACTTAAAGAATGCATACAACTCAGTCAGTCAACTACACTGACTCAGACTGTGTCAGAGGGGGTTCCGTGCCCGGTCTGCGGCGTCTACTTTGACACCCAGCATGCCATGCGTGCACATGCCACGCAGAAGCATTCTATGATCTTTACTGTTCAGCCAGGCACTGCCATGAGTCAAACGCTTGATCCTCGTAAGCACAGTATGGGCGGCATGCCCACATGTCGCCACTGCAAAAAGCCTTTTAAGAAGTGGGCTGGCCTTCGAGACCACATCCTGAATGCTTGCAGTGTCTGGAGCGGCATTGCCACTCGTCAAGTTGACTCAGTCCCTGAGCTCACGTTGCCACAAGCACCAGCTGCTTCGACTGCCTCAACCCCGAACCCTGCTGATTCGACCCCAGTTTCTGCTCAAGGTCCTGATGACCCTACTGCCTCAGCTGTTGCCAACATTTCGGAGCATCGACAAGCTGCTGGTGCGGATTGGGTTTCATTTGCAGAAGCGCTTGGGCATCAGCTTAAGGACACCTGCATGTTCTGCACGCAGTGGTGCGCAAAAGGTGGCGGAGTCAGGCAACATATCCGCCGCACTCACCCTGAGCATTGGCATCGTAACGAAGACGTTCTCTTCCGTCTGAAACAACATTACCGGCTCAAATACAAAGGACGCTGTCGGGCTTGTGCGTTTGAACCTTCGGGCACCCAAGCAGGCGCCTTACACACCCCCAAATGCCCAGCATATTACCAGGCTTGCCTATTACACGTGATTGTTCAGGCACAGCATGGAGCCCACTCTGGCGGAGAGGGAGGTGGCCAACGTCTTCGGTTCCTCGATGCCGGCAATTGCAGCAGCCAAATCGCAGCGCAGGGATCCGGACTCAAGCCCGGAGAAGTCGAAGTTCCTCAAGACCGATCGAGCCAAGGGAGTTCGAGGCAAGGGATTGGGAGGTCGCAAGCTGGCCCAGACCAGGGCCACGGGATCCCAACAGCAGCAACAGCAGGAGACACTGAGCGAGGAAACCATAGCGGAGCTCCTAGCCATCCTGACCCGACTGGCCCTCAAACACGAGGACATCTTGGCAGCAGTGCAGGCGGACAGCTGCTTCATGATGTATCTGGACACATCCGGCGACCTCTCCATCACGACCAATCTGTACCAGATCACACAAGCTTGGCAGACCAAAAAGCGGGACACCCCGGAGCTGCTCACGCAAAGTCTTCGGGTCACTCTTCTGACGGCACTGTTCATGGAGCTTCGGGAGCGCATGAACATGGCCCTGCTGGCAGAAAAACGCGAAGTGCTCGCCAAGCATCAGTGGATCAGCACCTCCGACCCGGCGACCTGGAATTACCAAAAGTGGGATCCGACGACCGAAGCCGCGGTCGTGGACGCGGCAAAGGTTGGCGTGCCGCATCAGGAGGCCATAGAGGTCATCCAGAAGATCATCCAGCTAGTTCCGTCCCTCCTTGTTCAAAAGTTTCACAGCACGCGACCCCAGGCTGCCGAATATCAATCCAATGTCCTCCCGTTTATGCTCATGATCAGCAATCGAGGCGAGAAGGCGCAAGACCTCTACAACCTCTTTCAAAAGATCTCCGACCTGAGTGCACTGCGGCTCATCGGAGCGCGACTCCGTCCTCATCGCCAACGCCGTCAGCCATTGGCGCTGACGCTGGAGGACGTTGCAGCCGAGCTCCTGAAATCATCCAACCGAGACCGCCAGCCGGAGGGCGAGCTTTGAATGCATGGCCAACAGGTACACCTGCATGTCCAGTGTTGTTCAATCCAGGACAGATCTGTTACATGAACTCCGTCATCACTCTATTTTCATGGCTTGTGCAGGCATTTGCGATGGACCTGCCGTCGCCATACGGCGTGATGAAAACGGCTTTTGGGACCATCAAGGCTGGCCTAAAACTCACCATCACCAACTGCCTTCCTTGGCAGACCGTGATCCGGCAGTGGTTTCGTGAAATGCAGACTGACCTTCATGCGCAGCAGGATGCAGTAGCATTTGCCGAGTTTTTGCTACGCCAAGCAGACATCCCAGCTTTCCGGGGCACTTGGGAGGCCAGAACCTATGAACGGATCTTGAGTGACTCAGGTGTTTTGCCTATTCGACTTGAGCTACGTACAGATCTTCAGGCCTGCATTGATTACTGGCATGAGCAGGCTGTGCGCTTCATCCAGGCACTGCGTGTGCAGCCCGCATTGCTCTTACTGCAAATTTCGCGTTTTGACCCGGAGGATCCACTTCGCAAATATGATGCACCGCTTTTGATTGAGGCAGGCCAAGTCATCACCATGCCGTGTTTCGACGATGCACACAGCATCATACGCGTGAGATACAGAGTTGCCGGTATGATTTACCACTGTGGACCCACCATCCATGCAGGTCATTACCAGACAGTTTTGTGCACCTTGCGGGCGGTTGAGGGCAGAGCATCCGGGTACCAACTTCATGTCACAGATGATGGTTGTAAACCCCGTAAGCCTAAACCCCAAGACCTTCAGCACCTGTCCACCGGAGCCTACCTCATAGGCGCCGTACGCTTAGATTGAGCACCTCTTGCGAAGCGCGCCGCATCCCGACAAAGAGTCGTTGCAGGCGCTAGCAGTTAATTCAAGTGCAATCATGTTTTCTCGAGTGTTCACCACTGTGCTGCACATGCATTTCTGCGGTTTGTGAGCTTTCTTTCTCGGGCAGCGCTTATGTTCCCTACAAGGCCGCCTGATGTTGCACCTGAGTTATGGCAGCTTGAACTGCCGAGCATACTTGGGCTTGCACATCCGGATTGTCACGACGACGATGATGATGATGACGATGAGCCATTGATTCCCAGGAGTCCTCTTCAGGCACAGTCGCGAACTGTTGAGCTGGTGTCGATCTTCGATGCCATACCGTGTGATTCAACGCATTGCAGCTCACTTCGAAATCAGGTGATTAAATCCTTCACTGCTGGCATGTGCACCATGGGCCGGTCCAGTGTACGACTTAACACCATGCATCATCCTGACTTCGTGCGACTGGTTTGTGCCATGATCCGTGATGTATGGCCGGAGCATTACTTCACCAGTTTTACAGTTGTGGAGGGCTCCACTTGCAGCTGGCACCGTGACCGGAACAACGCATCTGGATTGAATTTGGTCATTCCTCTCACTTTCTTCCGACAAGGTGCGCTGTATATAGAATCTCCTGAAGCTCCATGGGTCACCATTGCTGGGGAGACTCGAAGAGCTACCAGGGCTGTTTTCACTATGGGGCCCATTGCATTTGATGCTCACAATCTCTCGCATTGTGCCGAAGTTTCCGAGGATCGTCGCATTGTTTGCATTGCCTACTGCCTGCGAGGAATCCAACGTTTGAGCGCAGAGCACTACAGCTTTCTGTGTGACATGGGATTCAATGCTCCACTTCTTGACTTGAGGCCAGGGGACATTTCTGCAACCATCGTTACCGATGGCTTTCCTGACCTGCGCTACGCTTGAGTATACACTGTCTCTCATGAGTTGGTGTACCGTGAGAATTTCGCAATCTAGCCGCAGATATGCCCTACGACTCATTGCGAGCTTCGGTTAGCAGTCCTCGCTGGACGCAGGAGGCTGCTATTGGTGTCGGGCACTGCTACGGCCACCGTTGCTTGCATCGTTGCAGTTGGGACGCCGATTGTAACACGAATGACGGGGGCATTACTTCACCATGTTTTCCGTAGCACACGTTCTTTTCTAGTTGTGATCATCGCTGTTCTTCGGGACGAATGATCTTACGTACTGCTGAATGCCAGCAGTCTGTGCTTTGGTCTACGGACCGGCAGACACGGATGCATAGCAGCTGCTCGCAGCCGGGCACTCAAAGTGCCTGTCCAAGTGTCGCCCCGCAAAGAGTTAGCTTTGTGCCGAGTTTGTACAACATCTCCGCCGTCTGACTCTGCGTTCGGAAAGGAAAAAAGTGAGTTTTTTTAAGCGTCTCGGCCCGAGCTGTTTGTAGAAGTTTGCTGGCGGGGTAGCTGCAGATACTCAACACCACCCAGGCTTTGCGGGCATTGGTGCTCTGAGTCGCGTAGAGCTCTCATGGTTGCATCCACGGCATTTCACACTGCATTTTGCACTTTCTCGCTTGCGATTTTCATGAACATTTCACTTCACGCTTGCTTGAACCCACCGCCTGGATTGCATCAGCAACAGAGCACAGAGCAGAGTCTGCATTCTAGCACCGCCAGCACGCATGTGCCGGGCCGCCGGGGTCCCAAGTCCCCGGGTGGAGCCGTGCCCTCAACATTGGCTGTCGCAGCAGCTAGCTCCACAGATGCGAGGGTTGGAGTGTGCACCGCACGCACTCCGAGAGCCGATTCAGGCTCTGAGCTTGTCACGACAGTGGCGAAGTCATGCGGAAGGGCCGACAGGCAGCAGCCTTGCCCGCGTTTTCGCAAGAGAGCGCTCATTCGAGCACAGCGTCGTGCCATGCAGGCCTCTGATGGCCGCACATTTTATCGAGGCCGCTGGGTGCATGCTCGAGACATAGGTTGCCCTAAACCAGCGCATCAGCCGACTGAGTCTGCCAGGGCATCCCAGGGTCAGCGACTCCGTGTTTTGAGCTTGAATCTTGGTAGCATGGACAGCATGACATATGACACTTTCATGACTTGGCTTTCCGGGGAGGGTAAAGAGTACGACGTCATTATGTTGCAAGAAACACACTATGGCCTAGGCAAACAGTTTTCGGAGTGGCTCATTCCTGGCTACACATTCATCAGCAGTCCCGACCCTCAGAGTCGTTATGCAGGAGTGGCCGTTCTCATCTCGACAAAGGTGGCCACCAGCACTCAGGTGCGTCATCAGGTGCATGTGGCCGGAAGGCTTCTGCACGTCCGAGTTCCGATCGGCAGCGGCAGGCAAGCCTCCCACCTTGATCTGATTTGTGTCTATCAGTGGGCGTGGGATGCTGACCCAGAGAAACAGCGAGCTGCCAAGCGCCAGGTCGTCTGGCAACGCCTGGACTCTCTTCTGCGGTCTCTGCCACAGCGCAATTGCAAATGCATTGCTGGCGACTTCAACTGCTCATTGCGTGAGCGGCCCCACTGTGTAGGCCAGCATTTGCATCGCAACACTGCTGGCTACCCAGATGTCGACGATTTTGGCACGCTTTTGGAAACACACCACTTGTGTGCCTTAAACACCTGGACCAGGGCGGCAGCCGTCCCCACATACCTTCAGACAGGCGAACAGGCAAGGAGTGCGCAGATTGACTACATTTTGACCGGACAAGCTTCAGCCGATGCCACAGCGCGCACGGCGCGCACCAGGCCCAAAATCTGGTTCTCACCGTGGAGAGGCGGAGGCAGGCATCATGCAGTGCAGGCCAGCATTAAGCTCCATCAACACTTTTCTCCAAAAAGCGCTCCCAAACCTGTCAGCTTCAGCCGAATGGCGATTCGTGAAGCCTTGCGCCAGCCTCAATCCTCTTTGTGCCGACAGCTTACACAAGAAGTCAGCCGGCGACTGCAGGAGACTTCGGAGCCTACGGCTGAGAGGCTGAATCAACTGTTGCATGACTCGTGCTGTGCCTTGCATCCATCATGCGTGCGTGAATGGGTTTTATTTTCCGCCGAAAGTGTAGACAAAGTTTGTCGAAAAAGGAAAACAGTGTTTTCACTTGTGTGTGAGTGACACTAGACAAACTTTGCCGTGCAGCTTTCGGCTTGGAGTTGGATCTGTGATCCAAAAAATTTTTGTAGAGTAGCTTGTAGTGCTCCGCAGTAGTGGGGGTCGTCAGCGACGACTTTCCACTCCCTTTGATATAACTGTCAGTGGCAGTTATGGTTGATCAAGCAGCCCGCACCTATGCGGCTGAGTCGCCAGAGGCGCCTTACCCTAGAAGGGACGGTCGAGAGAATCAGTTGGCAGCGCCACAATGCCTGCAACGCGTGCGACAGTGTCGCTCCTGCCTCCGTTTTTTGCAGTGCAATCCAATTTTCGTGCTAGAGCAGGCCATGCGTGAAGAGATGGCACAACAGGAGATAAGTTATCTCCTCTGGGCCATTAGCTGTGCCATGCGGGTAGACCCCGCGGTCGTCAGCGACGACCATGAATCTCTGAACCGCGCAGGGGAAGGGGAGTCCAAAGTTTGGCCTCCCTTTTACCCTTTCGCGCAGATGCAAGGGGAACAACCGGACACCTCAGGCAGTGCCTATCCGATGCACCGGTATACGATGTCGCAGCGACGTGCCTATGCGGCCAGCGGCCACACCTGGCTGGCCGTATACCGGCCTTTTTGACTGGCCCCCCAGTGGGGAGGAGGATAATGTCCCCAAACTCCAGTGGAGACTTAATTGGGTGGACGCCCTAGAGGGCCACGTGGCCACCAAGGTGGAAGCCAGCGGCTTCCATTGGCACCCAGAGGGTAAGGGCAAAGGCAAGGGTGGTTGGGTCAAGATCCTCCCTTCGGAGAAGAAAAAGAAGAAGACTCACAAAGTTGCCAGCGGCAGCACCGACCCCACCGCCTCGTCCAGCACCGCTCTGCCGACAGCGTCGGCATCGGCCTCGGACCCTCCCTTACCGCCGCCAGCGGCCGCTCCTGCTAAGCCCGCTGCGGCCACAACAGGCAGCCCGCCCGCAGCCGAAGCTGCCGACGTCGCTCCGCCAGAGGCGGAGCCTGCCATTGAAGTTATCGATACTGACAGTGATCAGAACTCGGGAGATTCCGAGGTATCCCTGGCTAGCAGCCAGGCCGCAACGGCAGTGCCGTTTGCGCCCAACGCGAACACTGTGGTCGTGTCCCGACCGCAGCGTCGCAATCGCCAGCGAGGCTGGCAGTTCCAGCCTGGGGAGGACCCCCAAAATAACGATTGGCGCAACCTCGGGTCAGCGACCGACAACAGGTACCCTGGCCTCCGTGCGTTAGTAACGCACGCCAGGAGGGTTTCTCCGCAGTTGCACGTCACAGACGTGCACGAATGGCCCTATTGGGCACAACCCAACTCAGAGAGATGGGATAGGTACCCGGAGAGGCGAGGCGACCTCATGTGTTGCATGCCCTGCGCGCAGCAGGGCTGCATCTCCCAGGGTATGGCGATTTGTGGGCGGCACTGCTCAGTGGGCAGGAGCCCCCACAATCACCACGAATGCGACAACTGCTACCGCAGCAGCCGGGGTCAGCGACCCCGAAACCGCGGCGTCAGGGGCGGCCGCCGTTAGGCTCGGAGCGCAGCGCGTAGCTGCTGGCTTCTCAGTGAGTCGCCCCCCTCACTTTTGGTGCAGTGCACCTCCTTTTGGTTCACCGCCGCCAGCTCGGCAGCCTCTGCAGGGCGGGCGTCTCCGAGGCTCTTGGAACCTCGCCCACAGCGGCGGGCCGACGGCATAATTTGAAATGCGGCAAAAGTTTGCCGCTCGCCTTTTTCAGTCGTGTGTCACGCGAGCCTGGTAGGTCTCTTCAGCTGAGTCAGCTCTTTAAACCGTGTCGGTTTTCAAGCAGTGCTTTTCTACCGCAGCCTTTTCAGCTTAGTAAGTCGCCCCCTTCGTGCCTACAGCAAACAGCCTTTGTATGCTATCAGCGATGGCGAACCCGACGAACGAGCAGATGCTGCAGGCGCTCAGTGCAGTGCCGGAGGCCCAGAGGGCCGCCATCTACGAGGCCGCCGTCTCCCTATCAGAGATAGGGGACGTGGTGGTGAATGCGGCAGAGGCAGCGGAACTCGCCGGCTGGACCAAGCCCGCCAGTGGCGGCTCAGAGGCCAATGCCGTCGCCCTTCAGCGACTTCTTCAGCCCCCAGTGGTGCCAGCGAACACCGAGCCGCCAGTGGCAGCCCGTGGTGTTTCTTCCGACGGCCACCGCAGCGCGGTGGCAAACTCGCCTCCCACGTCGGCCGCAGCGCCGGCCTCGCAGCACCGCTCCCCGACCAGCCCCGCTGAGGAAGCGGGCTCGGGCATCAAAGAAGAACCGCTTCCAGCGGAAGCTCCCTCGGCAGCGCCGGAGGATATGGATGTGGAGGAGCCCAGCGGGCGGCGGGACGAAACCGAAGACGACCAAGGCTCCCGCTCGGAAGAGTCGGAGTCGGAGAGCGACTCCCCGCCACCGCCAGCGCAGCCGCACCCTCCCCTTGAGGGCAAGGTGGCGCGCAAGTCCTCCAGCCCGGCAGTGCCGGCAGCCGACAGGAATCAGGCGCCAGCGGCGCCCGCGAAGGCCGCCGCCCCACGCCAGAACAAGCGGCCTCCCCCACCGCCAGTGGCGCGTCGTGGGGAGAGCTCTCGCCCGCGTCCCTGTCAGCAGCCCCCGCGCAACAACCCAGCTGGCGTCGCGGGGACCCGGGCCAGCGGCCCGGCATCAGACGACAACACTGATCGAGACGATCAGGAAGCTCGCCCGCCAGCGGCGGAGCGTCCCCGAGCGGGGGAGATTCAGCGAGTCTTCGCATGTTCAGTCTGCGACAACATGCAGATGAACATCTGGAGCGATCCGTCGTCGGAATTCGTATGCAGTGCATGCGGAGAGCTCCACCCCTTCGTGGCTGCAGTGCATGCCTACGATCAGCCAAGCGCCAGTGGCGCTGTGGGACAGTTTTCCCACGAGCGTCGCAGCAAGGCCTGGCAGTGTCCAGAATGCGGCGTGATGCATTGCACACGCTGCGCGAAAAACTACTCTTGCCCAGGCACTGTCCCGCGGACAGACGGCAAGCTCGAGTACAGGGGCGAGCGCCGCCCTACTAGGGGGCCGCCCGAGTCCCTTCGGCTGACCTTGCACGAAGCCCGTGAGCGCGAGCACCGCGAACGGGAGGCCCGCCGCAGAGACGGCAAGGGCAAAGGCAAAGGCAAGGACCAGAGGTCCCGCCGTGACGACGAGGACCGGGACCAGTGGTCCCGTGGTCGCTGGTCTTGGGACCACGACCGGCGCTGGAACCATCGCGAATGGTAGATACGTCAGCGGCGTAATCCAGTGCATTCCGAACAGTGTTCGGATAAAATTTTTGACGGGCCAGTGGCCCTTCCGTCTGCGCCCGTTTCACACAGGTGCAGAGCACAGCAGTGCCGGCACAGTCCGGCCACAAGAGCCTTCGCCGCTCACCGGCCTGTCTGCGGATCGCAGAAGGCAGGTGCAGCGCACCTCGACAACCGGGCTCCGCCCAGAAACTCGCACCGCGAGGTTGGTAAAAAGAACACCGCAGGTTGCGTGTGCACACAGACCTTGTAGGACTGCAGCTTCTTTCGCCTAGTAGGTTTCTTTTGCCTAGTAGGTTTTTACGCAGTGCCCCGAGACCTGGTAGGTCCTCAGGAGGTAACTCTAGGTGCAGTGTCACCATCAGAGCCTGAGCTCTTCAGTGCGTGCTTGCCGCAGCCTTTTAAGCCTCACTCTTCCCAGCTCTCTTTTCCTCCTCTCCTCCCTCAGGACTGCATGGGGAGGGTGCGGGTCGCAGCGCGTCGCTTGAGTAGAGCTTTCCAGAGTGAGTGCACTTGTGTTCGTGTGCTGGTAGCCTTTTCCTGAAAGCCACCTGGACAACAGCCGTTGGCTTGAGCAGTGCTCCCCTTCCTTGTGTCAAGGATGCTGCCCAGGGGCAGCGCCCCAGAGGGCGACTTCAACGACCAGGTTTGTAACCTTTGGTCGTCCATACCACGCCGAGCCGGTGCTCGTCAGCCGTGGGAATCAGCTTCATGGTTTGCGCGTAATGCAAGCTGGCCCTGGGAGCTGTCAGTGACTCGCCCCGCCTCCGTGGGCCCCGTGCCAGTGTTGCACGAGTCAAGCCTGATGCTTAAGCGGAAAGCTTCCGCTAGCACCCAGCCGCTAGTAGCGGAAGACATGGCCTTCGCACTTAAGGTCTGCTCCCGTCGTACAGCGTACGAAGGCGACCGCCGCGACAGCGCGGTTTTCAAACTGACGGCCTTGGTAAAAGCCTGGCCAGAGGCCTTCGAGATCGTCTCACAGTGTGCTGACGAAGCCGGTTGCGTCGACCTGGACGAGCTCGACTTCAGCATAGAGGCAGCGCTCAGCTACAAAGCCACCAATACAGTGGTTCGTCGCCTAAACTCCCTCAGCAATTTTGTCCAGTGGGCAAACTCCCAAGACCCAGTGGTGGTGCCCTTCCCAGTGTCAGAGCGCGCCACCTGGCGATACATCCAGTGGATGATGAGAAATGGGAAAGGGGCTAGCAGCCCCTCGAGCCTGATTCAGAGTCTGAACTGGTGCTCGGGAGTTTTCGGTCTTTCCTTCGAGTCGGAGGTGACCAGCTCCCGTATCGTGGGCCTTTGTAAGAGCACGGAAGCCAGCGCGCCTCCGCCGAGACGGGCCCCCGCCCTTAAGGCCTCGGAGGTAGCTACCCTCGAGCGCATCGCGCTGTCTGGCTCTGTGTACGACAGTGTCGTGTCTGGGGGCTTGTTGTTCATGCTCTTTGCATGCGCCCGTGCCAGTGACGCGGCCCGAGTTGCCTCCTTTTCGGTTGAGCTTCCAGAGGACCCCTGCGCCACAGTGTGGATGCAGGCGAATGTTCACAAAGCGAAAACCGCCGTAGGGGCTAGAAGTCGTCTACTGCTCCCGCTGGTAGCCCCGGTGGTTTTCTTCGAAGAGTCGTGGGTGAGTCAGTGGCTCGCAAATCGAGAAAAGTTGGGCCTCAGCTCCAGCGGAGAAATCCCGCTCGGGTCAGTGATCCCTGCCTTCACATCGGATGGTGATCTAGCAGATCGCCCGATGAATTCTCAAGAGATAACTTCCTGGCTGCGCAGCGCGCTGTCGAACGCCGGCTGCGAAGACGCAGAGCGCCTTAGCAGTCACAGTCTCAAAGCGACTTGCCTCACATGGGCCTCGCAAGCTGGCGTCAACCTGGATCTGCGCAGGCTCCTCGCCCACCATGTGCACGACAGTGCTCGGAGCACCGAGACGTACAGCCGTAACGTGCTCATCCCCGCAGCGCGGGCTCTGGAGGAAGTTCTCATTGCCATCAGAGATGGCGACTTCCTTCCCGACCAGCCGCTCGGGAAACAGTTCGCGCTGCCCAGCAGCCAGCTCAACCTCAGGCGAGAGAACCTTAGCAAGGTTTCTCACAGGAAAACCTCCTCTGGCTCGGCACCCCCAGTGGGGGTGGAAGCCCTGAAGGTTTCGCAACAACAGGAGCTCAGTGACACAGAGGACAGTGCCAGTGACACTGACAGGGAAGACGAGTTCGTCGCCGAGCCCGAGGTAGAGGAGCACCCTCGCCTCAGAAGGGAGGTGCAGTGCACTCTCCCAGACTGGGCCTTTTCGTGGTGTCATCTTGCCAGTGGCAAGCTCCACGCGAGTCGCGGTGAGAATGCCAAGAGGCTTCTCTGCGGTCGCTGTTTGAATGAAAAGTATAAGAGTTGCGAAGTTCGCGACCTGGCCCCGGGCCGACCGCACTGCAAGACTTGCTGGAGCAGCAAGTCTTTCGATGCAGCGTGAAAAGAGAGCGAGTTCATGTGCCTGTCTCTCCTAGTAGGGTCCCGCAGTCTGCACAGTGTTTGCGTCTCTCTCTCTCTCTCTCTCTCTCTCTGTTTTCTTCTCTTGCCCTGCAGGACAATGGCGAACCTCGTCGACAGTGTCGCGGAATTCTCCAGCAGAGCTGGACAACTCCTAGGAGCCGCCGAGTCGGCGAAGCTCCTTGCGGCAGACATCCGCACTTTCGGCACGCTCGCTTACAGCGTCGCCGACCAACCCGATCGCATCAGCGATGCGAAGTTTGAAGAACTCATCAAGAAGGTCTTCGGGGCGGCAGAGCCGACCTTAGGCACCAAGGCCGCAGCGCGGCGCCTGGCCTTCGAAAGCCTCACCTTCAGTATCCAGGATCTGAAGATGAGGGTCGAGGGTGACAGCGTCACCCCCAAGAGCTTGCCCCTGCACGAGCGCGAGGAGCGCCGAGCCGCGCAAGTCGCGCGCCTCAAGGGCGTCGTCATCGAAGGTGACTACTTGGAAAGTCGGTGTTGGTTATATTCAAATGTCCCACATGGCCTGGATAGTATGCCAACTTATATGTCGACCAAGTGACCGGATATCTTGTCTATGTACCCGGTTAAGTGATGTGCATGTGATGCAAGCTGTATAGGGAGGTTAGCAACCAGAAAGGGTCCAAGTATATGTTGCGGCCAACCAATTGGCCATATATGGTTCGGTTATCTATGTAGTTGAGTCACTTATGTATAAGTGACCAAGCCAGCTTAGGCAACTTAACAGTATGTTAGCTAAACCAGATATAAATGAAAGCTAAGTCAGTTGCCGGATGGGTTTTTGCGATGGTGAGGCTAAGTCCACTTAGCTCACTTAGGGATCGGGCTGGTCATAGCAAATTCATGGTTTTGGGCGAGTACGAGTGGATCGCTTTTATTGTTATTTTCTATTTCAGGGCTTCGCAGAGTGCGAATTGCAAGAAAATTGAGCAAGCACGTTGGGGGCATGATTTGTAATTTTGAAGTTTTTGGGATGGTCTTTCAGCCAGAATTTTTTTGTTTTTCCTTTAGCTGACTTTCTGGAGAAACAGCATTTCACATGGAACGAAAGCAGAAACCAACAAGAATCTTCAAAGAAAACATGCACACCTTCCCCCCCCAAAGCTCTTCCTTTCCTCCTGCCTCGGCTGCTGGGCCGCCTGCAGCTGCCTGTGTGGGTGCAGGCGGGCTCCTTTTTTCCAAGGGTTTTGGGGCGGGTCGTGGTTTGGTCGGAAGTTAGGCTGGGGTCGTGTTTGTTTCTTTTTGCTGCAGTTCACACACATAGCAACATGCATCACCATCAACATAAGTATGTTTGGTGCAGGTGGGAATTTAGAGTTATACACATATCTGAATAAACGCCACATATCTATATATCATTTCATGTATACACATATGTGTATGTATGTGCGTATATATACATATATATATACACACACGTGCAGATGTATATATGCACACAAACATACATGCATAGACATTGTACAGACCTATATACAGGCATACGAAGACACACAATTTAAAAGACTTGTGCATGTGTATGTGTTTATGTGTACACACATGCACACATATCTCTGTGTTTTGTGGGTTTGGCTGACACAGGCATGGTGTTGCAGGGCTGTGGGTTCAAGGAATTTCGGAGTGTATTATATAGTCCTTTTTGGTTCCCTTCTCGGTGGCTGGATTGTGAAAGGCTGTGCTCTTTGTGTGTATATATATACACAGGACCCTTGGTTTAAGTTTATACTTGTGTGATACGTTTTTGTCGGCTCTCTGCTTTTGTTGGCTCTTTTGGCTTCGGAACAACGGATTGGGACTCTTTTTCAACGTATCGTCCACTATATATGTCATGCCCACAGGCATGCATGACTTCGCAGGGTTAAACTCGCGAAGTTGAGTCAGCAGGGCAAGGCTCGCAGACTCTGATCCACGTCCCCACGACCTTTCCAATTGTGGCCATGTCGTTGTCGGAAGCACAGCGGCTGATGATCAGTGCTTACTTGCACTCGGCAGAGCAAGGCAAACTCGTCCAGGCGGTGGATGCTTTACACGATTACCTACTCCAGGAGGGCCTTGCCTGGAGACAGGTGCTGCGATGCGATTGCATTGGTGTGCACGAAGAGAACCGTGATGGTTTAGGGCTTTCAGCGGGACATGTTTCTGACCTTGTGTCGAACATCTCCAGCATCGGATTCTCGGCGGCCGAGTTTCGAGGAGTGGCTATCGAAATTCCACCAACCGCAGAAGGGGAGGCACTTCGAAGCTTCAACCGCAAGGTCACCGAGGAGAGCAATGGGAGACTGGCTCCTGCAAGCAACATCCGATTTGCATCCATCGTAGGATCGCACGCCAACCAGGCGGCGAGATGCTTCTGGTTTCAAGTTCCCCATACCGATGACAAGCTCACTGTGGACAACCGGCTTTCGCTCGAAAAGTTGAAGACCGTGGATGCCGGTTGGCATCGTGCCATCCAGGAGGGCATGCAATGGTTGATCATCTCGCATGCGGTGCCTGCTGCGTTCCCGCAGTACACCTCCCTCGCACAAGCTGCGGGGAACTCTGCGATGCAGATTGCATCGGCAGAGGGTGAGATGCAGCTGGCACGTAAGGTCAACACCGCTATAGCCAGCTTCCTCAAGCGGACCTCGAAAACGACCGTGGAATATGCGGATATCTCTGCGGAGATCCTCCGCAGCAAACCGCCCCATGCGGCATCCTTACCGCACATTTTCTCGTTCGTTCTCAAGTGCGGCGGGGGCTCCGGCGAGGGGAGCTACCTGTCGCGAACGGAACGGTTCGTGCGAGGACACGGGGTGTCCAATCGGTCGCTGGGTGCCGAGGTCTGGCAGGCCTTGAGCGCCGACTGCAAGGGTCCCAACCAACACGTGCTTTTCCGGCACATGCTGCTCAAATTGGGCTTGTGCGGAGCGACAGACAAGAGCCTGACGGTGACGGACGTCAAGAGGTCGCTCACGGCCAAAGACGTCATGGCGAGGATGGGCGAGGCAGAGACCGTGTTCTTGGAGCTTCAGAAGCTTCTGCAGGGACAGAATGCTGAGAGTGCTGAGGCGGCACTGGGGTTGTGCGAAATCCAGATGGCAGCTGTGGTTTTGCAGAAGAAGAAGCTGACCCAGTTTGACACGATTCACCAGTCGGCGGAGAAGTGCCTCGGCGATTTCGGCATTGCGAGCCCATGGACTGCAGCCAGTCAGGTCCCAGCGACATCGTCTTCAGCAAGCACAGCTGCTCGTGGTTCGTAGCTCGATGTTTGAAAGCAGCCCTTCCATCTGACCTTCTAGATATAAAAGCATATATGTCAAACTCAAACCCCAAACGTTTTCATATCCACACACACACCACACTGATTTTGTTTCACTTTCGGGATATTTATAGAAATACATACTTCTTTTATAAATCTATTTATATATATGCATTGTCATTGTTATTTACATATAAAAAAATACATATATCCCGAAAGTGAAACAAAATCAGTGTGGTGTGTGGCATGCTTGTCTCCGTTTAGCGAGTTTGGGGTATCTGTGGTCGCTTCGGCGCTTTTCCGATTGAAAGCTTGCTGTGTATATTTCTGTCGTGTTGAGGAGTCTCCGCATGTTCAATGAGCAGGGTGGCCTCGTAACCAGCTCACGTGTTTCCGATCTTGGATTTGCTGTGGGAATGAAGGTTGTCCGCAAGGCGGATGATCAAGAAGGTACCATCATGGAGATGTCGGCCGACAAGGTCCGCTTGAAGCTCAGCGACGGGAAGCTTTACGAAGCTTCCTCCGAGTCCTTCGTTCAAGGCCGCTGGAAGGAGTATGTTGTCAAGCCGGAGCCAGTCCTGTGCAAAGATTGGCTGAATTTCTCCCCCCCCAAAAGTGAGGAGTTCATTATTGCTGTCGTGAAAGGTCTCGTTTTCCAATCGATGTGGCATCAGTACGAGAACTTGAAGAACGAGAAGTTCGATGTCTTCTTGAAGCCGTCAAAGGATGTCCAAGTCAAGTCCACTTACAACGTTCACTCATTGAAGCTAGCCATTGCCAGCCCTCGTGTCGATTGTCGTTTGGTCAATGAGACTCTCCCTCCCGGAGCACTTCAGGTCGGCTTGTTTGCAACAGCCGGCAGCAAGCCAACTCACACGATTTCCGTCCTGCCGACCTTTCAGGCGCCGAAAGCCGGCTCGGGCTTTATCAACCCGCTGTGGCTCATCAAGTCCACCTCAGATCGCGAGGAAGGCAATCTAGAAATCGTCGGGGCCAACAAGCAGCAGAAGCTCACTTGCTTGTCAACCTCAGTCAATCTTCCAATGGTCCGGAATTACAAAAAACTCCAGGCGGCCGATAGCCTGGTCCTGTTCAGGCCTGACCAGCACAAGGCAGAGGAGATTGAAAATCTCCAGCCCGTGCAGAAGAAGGCGAGGAAGTAAGCATGCGGCGAGCATGCCTTCGAAGCCCAAATTTTGATGATGCACTTATTGGGCAACTAGCTCCCCAGCATGGCCTGAGATTGTATTGTGTATAGTTTAGAAGACTGCAGCAACTCGCCATAAAGTATAGGATAAACGAGTTCTGGCCACATTGCTGATCGTCATGAGGGGTCGCTTCCACGAACATAATGCGGGAGAAGCTGCTCCAGCTTCTGCGAAACACAGGTCAGGTCGCACACCATGCAAAAGAAGGATGTGCAGCTGCATGGTCTGTGCTGTGCATGGCATGCATGATGAAGTCTCGCACTTTTCCGGCTAGCTTCATGATGTGCATGCTGGTGCATTTACCGGCTGCTCTTTAGCTTTCGGAGTCAGCAGGGCATGCTCGCTGACTAGGGTTGCAGGGCCTCGCTCGCACCCGCTTGCTCAAATGTCGGGGGAGGAGAATGCCGAGGAGCTCGAAGAACAGGACGAGCAACCTTTGAAGATCTACACGGCCACGTGCATAAGCGGAGGTGGCCTGAAAGGTGTATGGATGCCCACCATCGAGGAGGCATCCGGTCTGACTTTCATCAAGCTGAACAAATGGGACCGTCAGTTAACCCAATATGTTACAGGAAAGTCCCTCAATCTTTTTTCGGGATCGAAGAAGCCCAAGAACTCTATCAACGTCCAGTGGTTTCAGACGATGACCGAGCTTCGCCGTCAAGCCTGTAACGACTCTCTGAAAAAGCTCATCGTGCAGGCTGCGGAAGCATCGGGCGGCAAGGTGCCCGAAAAAATCCGCCCAGCAACACAGGCCGACGAGTTCCTGGCAGGTCGCTTTGTCACTGTGCAGGCTCCTCCGTATAAGGACCCAGAGAACCCGGATGCCGAGGAGGTGGATGGTCCCCAGCTGAAGCTTCTGTGGAAGCTGAAGACACCGGACGTTTGGATGGAGCTGACTTTCGAGAATCTGGAATATGCCAAGAAGGCCATCCTTGGATCGCCGGCATGGGAGCAGCCCGTCAGTGCCCGGGCCAAGCACAGCCCCAGAAAGCGGCGAAGGCGAGGCCCGAAACCACGTGGTCATGATGAACTCGGTGAAGAACCGTTGAAAGATGACGGTGGCGAGGCGGCTTTGCAGAATGCACCGAACGACGAGGAGGAGGACGAGGAGTGATGCTTGTGTTTCCTGTACTTGTGTTCCCAGGATGACATTACATGATTGCAGGGTTTTATCGGCATCTCGGGCTCATGTACAAGCTTTATGAACGTTTTATACACACAGGTGTTTTTCGCTATGTCAGGGTTGATAGAGATCGTGCATCTACATGTATATATATATATATATAAATATACATATATAAATATACCTATATATACATATATGTGTCTGTATGTATATACATGAACATATGTGTAGGTGTACACACATATATACATGTATATATGTTCATGGCTACATGAATATACATACATATATATATATATATATATACACATATAGACACACATGTATTTTTGTTTGTTATAGCGGGCTTGCACCTCATGCAGGGTGTTTATTGATGGTTCTATGCGATGTTTCGAACTCTGAGGTTTCCAATCCAATCTATATTGATTTTGGGTGAGATATATATTATGTATAGCACATCGTATATATATATATATATATATAGGTTAAATAAAGCACAACATGTAATACATATATATATATATATACATATATATGTACATATATATTTACACATGTATTTGTGTAGGTACATATGTACGTATACACATGTTCACACATGTCCCACATGCATGCAGAACCCACACTCCTATATGTACCGAAAACTTCCAGCTGGGTCCCATCAGCAAGATTTTCCAGGCCTTCCGGTGATGGCAGTTTATATACTGTATATATACCCATCCATCTGTATATCCTTTTTTAAACCTCATCTAGAGTCTATAGAGGTTTTCTTCTTCTGTTTCCACAAGGAAGACATCGGAGGCCCTATAGTGATGATGCACCATGCCAACGACAATGACTTTTTTCAGAAAGTTAGCTGTGCGTGAGTTCAGGAACCGGCAGTGCTTGACTTCATGTGAGAATCAGTTCTGCTGCAGCATGCATGTCGCAGTTCTGCAACAGCTTTCCATGTCATGCGGCATGTTCTGCTCAGATCGTTTCTTTGATCGTCTGTTTTCTGGCCCGTGTGCGGGCTGAGCGGCCTTTCGAAGCATGTGCTCGACTCCCCCGTCGCCTGCAACACCTGTGGGTGTGGAGACAGCTGAGTGGCTGGAGCCCAAGACGGAGGCGGACGAGGACGGCGGCGATGGCTTCTACGAGGACACTTGGCCGATGGAGACCGAGTGGCCGGAAGGGGAGCAGGCTTGGGATGGTGAGCATGGCGACGGCACCAGCTTCACGAAGTCAGAGTGGAATCGCAAATGGGACTCTGCGTGGTACAGTGCCAGCCAGGTGAACTATGCCAGCCACGAGAACTACTACAAGTATGAGGACGACCAGGTGCACAATGGCGGGAACAAGTGGCATGGGAAGAAGGTCGCGAAGGATGCGGCATGGAGCAAGCCCTGGGTGGACCGCCGGTCGCAGAGCACATCCTCGGGCTCTTCGGGACGAAAGGGTACCTATGTGCGAGGCGGCTATGTCAGCCCAGAGGGCAAGTTCTTCACGTGCCTTGCTTATTCTTGGGATTTTTTCAGGCTTTCCTGGGCTGGGGTATATCAGGGTCTTGACGGTGCCAGCAGAACATGCATGCACTTGCAAGTCCACAGAGCTGTGTAATTGAATTCTTGTGCACGTCCCGAAACCAACTGTATATGCCTTTACATAAGCCGAAGAAGCTTCATTATCACAAAGCATTCACAAGCCAAGCCTATCGACCATCCCAGGCCAGGGCAGGGCAGAGACCGAGATCGCGGACGTGGAGGCCGCCGTGAGCAGGGGAAGAGAGCAAAGCAACAACAGTCCCACCTGGAGGACATGAGAGAGGCTCTCACAGCCTTACACACCATGGCCAGGGTTGTTGAACGGACAGCCAAGTAGGCCAGGCAAGCAGGCATGTCGTGGAATATGGTATACCGTATATAGTATACATGCAGTGCATGGTACACTGTTGTATGTCACTTTCTCAGTGTAGCTCTTGAGGTCACAGGGCAGTTAGATCGCGAGTTTTGTTCCGTGTTGCATGACATGCCGCAGCCTGCCGATCCTTATCGATCACTCCTGTTGTCGGCTTTGTATGAGGTGGACTTACGTAAGGAAGTCTTGAGGGCATGAAGGCCACACAAAAGAGACTTGTAGGCTGCAGCAGACCCAGAAAAATAAAAACAGCATTCAGGCATCGTGTGACCTTCGCCCGTAGAATCGGCTTGTCAGTCGGGTGCACCCGAAAGAAGGACGGTCCGGTCTCGGCAGCATGTAGGTGTCGAGGTGTTGTAAGCCCATGTGCCCAGGCCACATAATTAGCGAGACAGCTTCCGGCGCCCGCCGACACCCCATATAGGTACTATTCTGGTAGTGTTTTAGAAACTATAGTCAGAGTTAAACACAAGGCCCAGATCATGTAACCCTACATAACCAAATAAGGCCCAAACCCTGAACCCTGAACCCCTTAATCCTAAACATGTCCCACCTTTAAGGCCTGTGTAGGTGAACATGTTCCGTGCTTTTAACACAGGCAAGAGCTACCGAGGCCGGTCGCAAGAGCAGTTCCCGACATCATGGTCTCCCGATGGAAATCCCGGGCCCCCTTTTGGCACGTGCACAGGGTTTCTGTATATAGTCGTTCAGCACGTATAGGGAAGTTTGCTTAGACGTGTTCGGTGTGCACTTGTCCTTTATAACCCTTATAGACCCTGAACCTTCTAATCCCTGTAGATCGCACGTGTTGGGGAAGCCCGGCTCTTGATTCCCCGTGCCGTCTCACCTATCCTTCCGTGCAGGCAGTACAGGCAATGGTCGCAGTGATTATATATAGGTTCTATATAAGCAGGAGCCAGGGTCACCGTACATAGGCTTTTGGTGTGGTTGTATGTATTTCCGGTGTCGCGAATACATAGATAGGCTTTCATACCTAGACTTCGTTTGCAATGCTGCACCATTGCGGGGCCTGCTTTGCTGCCACCTTGCAGCGGCGACTGAGTTGTTCAGAAGCTACAGAATAAATTGTCGGCCGTGCGGTGCAATGGGTCCATTTAGGGTTCGGGTGGTATGTTATAATGGGTTTCGGGTGATATGTTCTGGTGGCTGTCGGAGTTTCTTGGAAGTGCTGCTGCAGTACAGGAGCGACAGTCGTGCTGTGCATGTCATGCAATCAGGAGTGACAGTGGTGCTGTGCAGTGCCTGTACATGTCCTTGTGGTGTTCTGAAGCAGTCATGCAGTGTTGTGCAGTGCACGAAATTTTCCGCCGACCCCCCCCCCCCCCCAAACAGCTTCAAACCAGCATCTACCAGATTTCAGTTTTTCGCAACCAAGCAAAACATAGGCAGGGGTGTCGAGAAATCCCATGGTGCAGTTGCAAAAAAACGAAACAGGCCACGTTCGGGCCAAAATTGGCCAAAAATCACGGAAAAAAATCGGCGAGAGTTTCCCCAGGGGGGTACCCCACCGTGGTGTGTTGAAGAAAGATGAGATTTGCAGCTTTATTAAAAAATAAAGTTGCAGGGTGCAGGTTTATTTTTTAATAAAGTTGCACCGTGCAACTTTATTAAAAAATAAACCTGCAAATTCTAGAATTAAAAAGAATCTTGAAAAATAAACCTGCAGTGAGCAACTTTATTAAAAAATAAACCTGCACCCTGCAACTTTATTTTTTAATAAAGTTGCTTTGGCCAGTGTGGCTGCTGATGGCCGAGCTGCCGCTAATATTTCTAAACTGTCCCGTGACCCTAGAGCAACCTTTGGGCGGCTCCGTGATAATCTTTTGTGGGTGGTGTGGGCACAGAAACCACTCTGGGAAAGCAGTGGGCGGCGGCTCGGAGGACGTGGCGGGCAGTCGTGTGGTGTGATGGATAGAGAAATAATAGATAGATTGTATCTATATTCTATGTATATATCCATGCACAACTATGGATATATATATATATATGTACATATATCCATGGTATATATGTATGTATATGTGTGCATGTAATGAGCTCGGTGCATGGGGTGGATCGGAGTGGGGTCGGGGCTTCCTGCATGGGGCGGCAGGTTGCACGGGGAAACAGAAGTACATGCTTTGGGGACATGGCAGGGGAGGGCTGGGGTGATCGCCGATCAATCTGAAAGCCGTGGCTAGAATAGCCCGAGGACTCATGCATGTGCAGTCTTGTGGTGCATGTGTTGCAGTCATGTCAAGCATGTCAGTTTACTTGTGCATGCTTCTGAAGAGCAGTGCGGTGCATGTGTTGCATGACGACCACAGCAGCAACAGCAGCAGCCGCAGCAGAAGGATCCAGAACAACAGCAGCAGCAACAGCAACAACCGCAGCAGGGATGGAGTGCATGGTCTCCAGTGCAAAGGATGAATGGTGGTGTTCGGCTCAGCAGCAGAACAACACATGCATGAGCATCATGCAGCACCGCATGCGAGAGAGCAGAGCACAGTGACTTCATAGGCGATGTACCCTCACGAAAGGAGGTCCCTGGCCATGTTGCTTCGCACTCTTTCAGTGCGGTGGATGCAAGATCACTTCGGAGCGGACCCAGAGACTGCAGACTTCGACTCCGAGGATGAGAGCCATGCCATGGAGTCTTCAAAGAGCATCATCAAGGAGGTCGTCGAGTCGATCAGCAAAGCCGAGCTGGAGGAGCTGGAGGAAGCGAGCGGTTCGAAGAAAGATGACGACAAGAAGAAGGACGATGACCGCAAGAAAGATGCTCACAAGAAGACGGGCAATGACAAGAAGAAAGATGACAAGAAGAATGCCCCTGTGAAGAAAAAACGTAAGGCGACCTGAGGCAATGACAAGAAGAACGATGACAAGAAGAATGCCCCTGTGAAGAAAAAACGTAAGGCGACCTGAGGCTGTTCTTGAAGGAAAAGAAACCAAGTGAGCCGCATGCAGGGGTTTCGTGCTGTGCATCATAAACCCTATATATGCCCTATTAAGAACCTTATATACCCTATTATAACCTATGTAAACCCTCCTGATGCTGTTGCTGTTGCTGATGCTGTTGGTGTGGCCGGGGCTGGGGCTTGGGTTTCCGGCGGTGCTGTTGTTGTTGCTGATGGTGTTGGTGTTGGTGTCATTGTTGGTCTTGGTTTTAGTCTGGGTGTGGCTGTGGGTGTTCGTGTTGGTGTGTGTGTGTGTGGGTGTGGGGGTGGGGGTGGGTGTGGGTGTGGGTGTGGGTGTGGGTGTGGGTGTTGTTGTCGTTGTCGTTGTTGTTGTTGTTGTCGTTCACTTGTCATGTGCAGTGCATGCGTGGCGTTTTGCAAGAAGCAGTGCATGTCGTTTTGCCAGAAGAAGAAGAAGAAACACCACCCCCACCACCACCACCACCACCACCACCACCACCACCACCACCACCACCACCACCACCACCACCACCACCACCACCACCATGCACCACCACCATGCACCACCACCATGCACCACCACCACCACCACCACCACCACCATCACCACCACCACCATGCACCACCATGCACCACCACCATGCACCACCAGCATGCACCACCACCACCACCGCCGCCACCACCACCACCGCCACCACCACCACCACCACCACCACCACGACCACCACCACCACCACCACCACCACCACCACCACCACCACCACCACCACCACCACCACCACCACCACCGCCACCATTGCACCACCACCACCATTGCACCACCACCACCATTGCACCACCACCACCACCACCATTGCACCACCACCACCACCACCACCACCACCACGACCACCACCACCACCACCACCACCACCACCACCACCACCACCACCACCACCACCACCATTACCTCTGCACTCTCTCGCTCTCTCTTTGTCTCTGTGAACTCTCTCACTTGCGGTCATGTTACAGTCATGTCCATGTTGTGCTGTGTGCAAACATGTCAGTTGCAGGCTTTGATGTGCTGTGGATGTGCAGACATGTCAGTTGCAGTCATGTGACATGCAGTCATGTCCATGTTGTTTCTGGATGTGTGCAGCAGCAGCAGCCACAACCGCAAAACCAGCAGCAACCAGAACAGCAGGAGCAGCAGCAGCAGCAGCAGCAGCAGCAGCAGAAAGAGCAGCAGAAGAAACGAAACCCAGGACAACCGGGAATGGCAGCAGCAGCAGCAGCCAGGGCAGTGTATAGAAAAGAGTGAGAGACAAAGACATGGAAAGACTGAAAGAAAGAAGAAGGCACCGCTGAAACGCCGCCGCCACGACCGAGACCACCGCCGCCGACCACCGCCAGTATCGCCACCGCCGCTGCCACCACCGACACCGCTGCACCGCCACTGCACCGCCACCATGGCACCAGGCACCGGGTATATATCATATATGCATTATAATATATATATATATATATATGTATCTCTTCGGGAAGCAGGGCACAGCTCGCTCCCGTCATCATCGCAGGGCTGTGCTCGCGAGTGGATTCTATCTAGTGCGGCCTGCTGTTTCTTGCCCGCTGCAATGGCAGAAGCATTGAAGGGAACGATGGAGCAGTTGGGCCAGTTCCTGCTGCAGCAGAAAGGGACCATCCCAGATCTTTCATATGCAAATATGTTGCAGACCCACGTCTCTACGTTGAAGAATGGATTGCAAAAGCTGGCGAAGGTGACCCCGTCCGAGGCCACGGACCTCAGCCGCAGCATCGCAGCAGGGCCCTGGAACCCGGAACAAAAGACCGAGCTGTGCCAGGTCCTCTCGGACAAGCTGGCAGCCACAGGGTCTTCGTCTCCAACCGAAGAGACGAAAACACAAGAGTGTCCGCGATTCGGTGCCTTTTTATCGCAGGATGACAGACGGATCCTCGCGGATCCGTCGCAGTCAGAGAGCCAGAAGCTGCATCAGCTTGCGAGCCGTTGCATGAAGATTGGATTGGTGCTGCCCAGCGAAAGCTGCAAGGGCCGCATATTGGCGAGTGGAGTGGCAGCCGGGTTGGACGCACAGACGGCCAGCGCCTTCTACGCCGCTCTGACCGCCTTCAAGAAGATCCTGAAAAGGAAGCGGGAGATGATCCCTGGCAAGACCAAGTTCGAGCTTGCCATCTACCCGGACGGCCCGGATCAGCTTCCCAACCATTTCAAAGAATGCTATGCCACGGACCCAGCGGAACCGCTGAGCATCGAGCAGATCCTCAAGGTCAGCCAGGTGCAGGCTTTGAGGAAAAGCTCCAAAGCCCTTCAAGCTGCGAGTTCCTCCTCGAGCTCGGGCGGATTGATGCCCCTGGGAGCCGGGCTCGGACAGGCAGATCAATTCACCCAATTCATGGCAGGGATCATGCATGTGGTGAATGCCATGCAGAACCAGCAGCAGGGGGACCAGGACCTCAGCAACCTCCACCTCTTCAAGCCCAAGGCCAAAAATCAGAAAAAGGCTTTGGCACTTCCTGCTCCTGCAGACCAGACCTTGCCAACCAATAGCACCCCTGAGACTCCCGAGAAGCCTTCTTCATCGAAAGGCATGCAGTTGCTCACCCTGCCGGCCCCCACGGAGCCTGGCCCAGGGGCGGAGGACAAGGAGGACCAGCAGGGCGATCACAAGGACGAGGAGCAGAACCAGAACGAGGCCGAGCAGCAGTTGCAGTGGTTGGCGAAGAAGCCGGCAGCAAAGACGGCGAAGCCCAAGGCCGTGGCAGGCATCTTGAAGAAGCCTGCTGCAGCGAAGTCCAAGGTCGTATCTCAGCCGAAGGCGAAGTCCAAGGCCGCAGCTGTTCCGAAGGCGAAGTCCCAGGGCAAAACTCCGATCGTGAAGACCATCCGGAAGAAGAGTGGCTGGGTGGTGGTGTACAAGTGGAAGGCCACAGATGGCTCGATCTGGGGGAAGTGGTGGAGCCCCGAGGGCAAAGGCTTCCCATCCGGTTCCAAGGCCGCCAAGGCAGGGTTCGATGAGGACCGTCTACATGCATTGCAAGTTGTAGCCCATGACTTCCCGGCAAGTTCCATGAATCATGTGCTAGCATGAGTATGACATGCGAGGATGGGCCAGAACGCTAGAACTGAGTGCAGCGATGCGAAGTTCTGTATCATGCAGGGTGCACGGTTGGTGCTGCCCGGTTTTTGTGTCATCGGCGGAGAGCCACATGATGATGCCGCGATCCGAGAAAGACCCCTGTTTTCCTGCCTGCTTGCATGTCTGGACATCTTAGCAAATTCTGTCTGCATGGGTTTTTCATTGAAAGTTATATGGCTATATATATATATATACACATAGGGTTTCTATATAGGAATGTAAATATATAGGTTGCATGCGGGTACAGAGAGTCTCTCTATGACATGTCAGGCCTGGTCGGCCAATGCCTCCGACGAGGCAAAGGACGTGTCCCCGTTGGCGCTATATATGTGGTTTTGTTGCTGAAATGCTTCGGTTTGTCTTGTCTTTATGTACAAAGATTTGAGGATTTAAGGGGTGTGGTATATAAGGATATATAGATGAGACTATGCAGGGTTCAGGGTTTAGGGGTTTATAGGGTTTTAGGGCCTTATAGGGTTTATTAAGGGGTTATCTGGGGTATATATAGGACTTCGTCGTCGTCGGTTGCTGGTGGGTCAGGATGGCCCATAGCTGAAGTCATTACACTTGTGGTGCAGGTCGTTTCGCATCATCGGGGACCTGTGCATGGTCTTGTGATGTAGTGAATATATGTGGTTTGAAAATGGGTTTAAGGTTTCTGTAAGATTTATTTACTCTACATATAGGTTACAAAATGGGTTCAGGCTAGGGGTTTAGGGTTTCAGCCTTCCGGTTTTAGGGTTTAGGGGATATATATATATAGGGTTCAGGGTTCAGGGTTTAGGGTTTGGGTGCTAGGTGTGGCTTTGTTGTGATATGTTTCGGTCTGTCTTATCGTTTGACAGATGCAGATGGTGTTGTTATGAAAGGATATGATGGAAACCATATAGGTCCTAATATAGGTTTCAGGGTTTATATTGTATGGGTGTGTATACAGGCTTTATGTATATAGGCTATATATAAGGGTTTAGTTATATAGGGTTTCGTCGTGTTGGTGGTGGATATATGTAGTTCGAAGTGATGCTGCTGTGGTGCAGTGCATGGTGTATGCTGGACGGTTTCGGTGGTGGTACATACCATATATGTATATAGATATGTGGGTGTTGCTATCATGCATGGTGCACCATGGTGTATATAGACATATGCAGGTCATGGTGTTTTGTTCTTGCATTGATATAGAGCAACTGTGCTACCTTTGCATGCTGCGAGGCTTGTGCCCTTCAAGTCGGATCTTCTTTGCATGGCTGCCTGAAAACTGAGCTTTGTATAATCATATGACCTTTTACATAAGATCCTTTCACATCTATTTTACATAAGATCCTTTCACATCTATCCTAGCCAGAACATGCATCATGAGCTGGGACACTTATGTTTGGAGACGAAATCATCCGATCGTATATAGAGACATTTCTTCGGATTGCAGGGCTCGGCTCGCGATCCGCCGGTGCAGGGCTTGGCTCGCACCCATGCCGCCTCTGGACCTAACCAAAGTCGGGAGGAAGAGCTTCGTGTCACAACATGGGTTGGCAGAGGTTTTACGTGCAGTGAAGGAAGCAGATTCCTTGCCAGCTGGCATCAGTCAAAGCTCCGTGAAGCGGGCCCGGGACAAGAGAATGGCAGCTGAGACACCATTCGGTCCAATGATCAAACAGTGGAAACTCGGAAAGAGAACTGGAGGAGAGATTGCAATCGACTATTTGGATCCGGCCGCCTGCCCCTGGCATCGGCTGAACTGTTGCGAGCTGTTTCGAAGCTTCATGCTGGAGATGTTGCACAGGAAGCAAGCCACCATCAATTCCCGATGGGGGATAGTGCTGTATTCCGACGAAGTGTCGCCGGGCAATCAACTTAAGGTTACGAATGCTCGGAAGCTCCAAACTTTTTATTGGAGCTTCCGAGAATTCGGCACCAGCTTGACCCGCGAGGATGCTTGGCTGCTGTTGACTACAGTGCGATCCAAGACGGTTGCAGATCTGCCTGACGGGTTGAGTCAGCTCGCAAAGCACTGCATGCTGAGCTTTAGCGAAGATGACCGAGATTTCCGTTTCGGGCTCGCCCTCCCAGGCATGGTTTTGTGCGCTGAGCTTGCCATCGTTGTCGCCGACGAGAGTGCACTGAAGCATATGTTTGAGTTCAAAGGTGCTTCCGGAAAGGTCCCGTGCATGTTCTGCCGAAACATTGTGTTGAGGCGATATGCTCCGACACCGCTGACCCCGGCATTGGAGTTGCACACGTGTACCGACAGCAGAAAGTTTAAGCTCCACAGTCTCAACTCGCTCACGGCCACGGTGAACTTGCTGGCATCGAAAGTGGATGAGACTTCGCGGAAAGACTTTGAGGAGATGCAGACCCACCTCGGCTTCAACCATTCTCCTCAGGGGGTTTTACTTTGCGAACCCCTCATGGCCATGTTCGACCCCACCAAAGGTGTGATGTTCGACTGGGCACACGTGTTCTGTGTGGCCGGACTTTTCCACCTAGAAGTCAATTTGCTTCTGGGCAGGCTCAACCAGGAGAGGGTGAAGCAGGAGGTCATTCACCAGGCTCTTCAGGAGTATTCTTTGCCATCTTACCACGAAGGCAAAGCGAGTACCATCAAGAGCATATTCCAGCCGAAAAAGGGCGACTCCGATTGGAAGAGCTCGGCCAGCGAAGCTCTCGGGGTGTATCCAATCCTCCGGGACATCATCCATCGCATCAGGGAGACAACAGAGCTGTCGGCAGATTGTTTGGGTGCCATTAGCTCGTTCCTTTTACTTTGCCAGTGCTTAGACCTCCTCCAGTTGACCTTGCATGGGGGTGTGGAGCCAGCAGCTCTCCGAACGGCTGTACAGGCACACTTGGCCAAGTATCAGGAGGTGTATCCTGACGAAACTTTTTTGCCGAAAGGGCACATGGCGATGCACCTTCCAGGACAACTCTCGCAACACGGGATGCTCATCTCTTGCCTGACACACGAGAGACGCCACAAAGAGTTGAAGCGCTACGCAAACAACCAGAACTGTGCCCGAGCAGGCACTGAAAAAGGCCTTTTACGAGAGATGGAACTCACCCATCTCGAGGCACTGGACCG
>CAJNDT010002662.1:0-29385 GCA_905221615.1 Symbiodinium sp. CCMP2592 | reverse complement strand
CAGAATCACGCCCAGCAGGGAGGCGCTGACGGTGGTACCAGGCCGAACCGCCTGTGGCCAGAGAGGCTCGGCGAACATCAAGTGTCTGACTCTGTCCGAGAAGTCTGTGGCCCGCCAGGGCGAAGCGGATGCTCGGGCACGGTGCATCAAGATTTAGGCCCATAGCAAGGCCTGCCTCTGCACGGTGGTAAGAGGTCTTGACACGTCCACAGCTTGCGATGCCTCGCTTGCGGTGCTCTTCGGTGAGCCAGTCGCGCAAAACTTGGCTGTTCTGCCACCCGAACCAAAAACGTCGTGTCTGCCCGGCATCATCGACTCGAGAGATGGCGGCGCCATTGAGTTCAAGTGTCCAGCCCAAGTCGGCGGCGGTGCTGACGGCATGGGGGAGGACAGCCTGCACCGGGTTGTCACTTTGAGCTGCACCCCTTGTCACCTGTCTCCCGACTGCACATAAGGCCCTCCATTGCAAAAGCCATTTGGGGTCCCACTGCCATCCGTGGACTTCGGCTAGAAGGACCCACGGAGTTTCGCCTGTGATCTGAGGTTTGAGGGCTCGGTGGACCGACTTCCGGATGGCGGTGAGATCCTTCGTTTCCGGGGCTGCAATGCCTGCAGCCCAAGCCAGAGCAGCGAAAACCAAACTGGAACACACGACCCTTGCCACACCGAAAGAAGGGTTCAGGATGTTTAGGGCGCGAAGGCGAGCCTGGAGGGTGTCAACACTCAGCTTAAGTAAGCCGGTTTTTCCACTGTCAAGCTCAACAGTGAGGCCCAAGATTTCCAAACGGTGACGGGTCGGATATCCCAATTGTGCCGCAAGTGTACTTAGCTTGGGGCGGGCCTTAGGCTCGACAATCGCGCACTTTGAGGGACGACAGGTAAAATTCATGACCTTATCAAAGAAATTACTTTTCGTCACCCCATCCGCGAGGGCCGCCTCCACGTCTCTGGCGCCTGGCGGCGCCCATAGAAGCCTATCATCCACAAAGATAAGCGCCTTAGTAAGACCGCCACGGGTGACGTATGCATGCCAAACGTTGCCGATCAGAAGGGCGCACAGGGGAGAAAGAGGGCACCCCTGCAGGAGACCTTTGGTTGACGTCCTCCACCTTTCATTGGTGACCTTAGAGACTTTAAACAATCTCTGAGAGTCGCTGTAAAAGGAGGCCAGCAGCCTGCCCAGGCATGGCGGGGCCCGCATGTGGTCAAGGATGGTGAGCAGCTGTGGGAGCCTGATGCTGTCAAAATACGCGGATAAATCCTGCTGTATGTAGGCTTTGGCACCCTGGTGCCGGCTCTGCAAGATGACGCCATGAGCGTCAGTGGTGCCTTTGCCTGGGGCTCCTCCAGCGGCCTGGGGCGAGCACCACGATGCAATCCACGCTTGCATACGCCTGCACAGGATGCGGGCACCCGCGCGCCAAAAGAAGGATGTCAGCGCTATGGGGCGGTACTCAGTATGTGCTTTAGGGACAAGTATTACCAACGCACGTCTCCACAGCAGTGGGACGTGCCCACTGGAGAGCACAAGTGTCCAGAGTCGTCCCAAGGAGTCCCACCACTCAGATGGCAGGTGCAGGGTCTCGGCACCCCATTGGTCGGGGCCGACGGCCTTGTGGGACATTCTTTTGACCGCATCAAAAAGTTCCTGCCCTTTGATTGATAAGTCCACTGAAGCCTGAGTCGGCCTGGGGAGGGCACTCAAGATTGCGGCCAGGTCGGCCTGGTTTATGGGCTCGGAATCGCAAGACCACTTATTCATCCACACCCTGCTTTGAGTATTGACGACAGAAGTGGGGTGGATGTCAGTGGGAGCTTTGGCCAACTCGCAGGGCGGGGTGTCGAGCTCGACACGGCGCGCGGCCCACCGCTTGACCCAGGCAGTGGCAGCAGTGACATTGTTGGTTTCAGTCCTCCACCTGGCGATGCGGATCTGCTTTTCCTGGGCAGTCAAGTCCGACCGCAAAGCTTCAACACTAGCGAGAGTGGCGTCAAGATCATTAAGGTCAAAGAAAGGGCAGTCAGGGAGTCTGCGACGCAGGTCCCCGCATTTTTTCCGTATCGCAGTCCTTAGGTTTTGGTCAAAAGGCTGGCAACGCAGCTGTCGCAGTTGACTGTCCAATTTACGCAGGGTGTGCAACGTCAAGGAGGCATGACCTTCTGTTGTGGTGTGGTGAGGGCGGCATACGTTGCGCACAGGGTCCCAGAGCATCGCACGGCCGACGGCCTCGGCACAGCTCGAATCTCCGGAATGCAAGCAAGTTTCGGCCACTCTATAAAGGTGCACAAGGGCCTGGTCAACATCAGCAGCTTCCAAACAGGACTCAAAAACTCTTGGTTCCCAGGCCTCGCGAAACCGGTTCATGATGATCTGGGGGTCCGTTTGTTCCACAGGCTGAAATCTAGGGATACCGGCACACTGTTGCCAGGTCTCCAGGTCCAAGCTGTAAGCGACGCACAGATGGTCCGAGATGTCATCTCGATCGTAGTGTAGCACGGCGTCGGCACGGATGTGCGCGGTGCTCACTCCATAATCGATTCTTCTGGTGCGGGCGGGATTGGTGTTCCTAAGGTCGCTGCGATCACCATCATCAAGCGGGATCAGGTGTCCTGAGGTCACGAGGCGAGCGAGATCACCCTCCTCCTCTACTGCATTCCAGTCTCCTACGGCCAGCACAGGGCCTCCGAAGGTAGCCGCTTTTTCAAAAAGACTTTCAACAAGTAGGGAAGTTTTCGGGAGGTTCCCAGGGTAACCATAAACGGCAAGGACTAAAATTGACATTTTGTTCCCTTGACGTTGTAGCTCAATCAAACCTGCAGCAACCCTGGAGCTGTCAAAAACCCCCCCTAATGCAATAGGCTTGATAGGCAGCGAAGAGATCAGAGCAACTCGGTGTTGGCGTCTTTCGGCGTCCAAAGGCGCCAGTACTGCAGTGAATCCCTGAGTCTTCCAGTGTTTGCAAAAGCCCACTGCAGACTCAACGTTGACATCCACTTCTTGCAAAGATGCTAATTGCACGGATTCCTGTCTCATGAGGCTCACGAGCAAAGGCGTCTTTGCAGTGCCGGTACGATTGGTGTTGGCAGTCAAGACCTTTACGAACCCTGCAACTGTTTTTGCCGCCTCACAGCCTTTAGGGCCGACGTGATCAGCTCATGGATGTGCTGCGGGAGGCCAGCACGCCCCGGCTCATCGACCCATTTGTTCAGGTTCTTCAGTTCACGCTCGTATTTGGCACACAGCGCCTCGGATGCCGGAATGCATGGGCCTTGGGCATGCTTCTTGGCCTCACGTCGGCCACGAAGCGCACGGCCACAGCTGTTGCACGACCAGCCGTGCTCCACAGTCAATCGCTCAGATTTGCCCTTTTTCTTGCAGCGGGGCCAAGCAAACATGGTGAGGCTGGGGAAACTGGGGGCCCTGACTTCAGCAATTACGCGCTTATTGAGGGTTCTCAAGCGCATGGCCTGAATGTGTCCAGCGCTGTCCTTGGGACCTGTCTGGGGATTTTGCTGCTTGAGGAGGGTGGTCCACTGCTGGCGGGTGACCTCATCCTTGTGCTTGGTCGTCCAGTGTCGGAAGCGAATCTCACACAACACAGATGAGGAGACCTGAGCCATCACCTCTTTACGCAGGCCTTCTTTGCAGAGGGGGCAACGCCAATCTCCTGAGGACAGTCTTTTTGGCATCCGCTGCATGCGGGGTTGAAGAATCAATCCTGGGAGGTTTGCACCGTCGTGGGCCTTCCTGTTGTGTTTATGCCGGATGTTGTAGTATTGCGTCGCACTTTTGCATATGCGGCGGAAAGGGCACAAATCACACTTGAACGTAAGGTCGGAGGGAGCTTTCGGGAGAGGTCGGTACGGGCAGGCTCTCCACTTGGCAGTGCACACCACCGCTTTATCAGTCTGAGCCTCGCAACCCTGCAGGTCCTGGCTTTCAGTCTCGCTGACGGCATCCTGCACCTGGCCTGGGGCAACAGCCTCTGCACTGCCTGCAGCATGTGGGTGACCTTGAACCTCGAGGGCCCGGGCGAAACCTTGCACCTTGGAACTTTGGCGAACCTTAGAAACCCGAGAGGCCCTACTCTTAGGCATGTCGGTCCACACCGTGGTGGGAGGCCGAAGGGTGGCGGGCTGGGAAGCTTGCGAAAGAGCAGCCCTACCACGCCTAGAGGATTGGGTCCATACCGTGGGTGGTCGCTTCAAGGTGCTGGCAGCATCACTGTTCGAGTCCCCCCCGGCCCGAAAGGCGACAGCTGGTCCTGATTTGACATTTAAGACCTCTTTGGGGTATGTGCCATTTTCTGGCAAGAGCAAGTCGACATGTCTGTGGCTGAGCCATACTGCTATTGTGCCCATGGCAGCTTGTGGATTGTACGCTTCGGGGTAGAGCTCGGGGGCTTCGGGCACTACTATGATCCTAATATCCCAAATTTTTGCAAGGGCCCTAATTTCTATGTCGGACCCGTAGGCCGACTCAGAAGCCAGCTTTTCAAGGTAGTCGGACCACGTCTTAAGTTTGTTGCCATCCGGGCCCATCTGGTCCCAGTATGGCTCATACCTGTCTTGATTTTTCTTCAAGTGTTCGATGGTGGTTGCGCGCAACTCTCGTGCAATGGGGATGCGCTTCTTGCCCTCTCGGTGCAGCCATGTCAGACCAGCTGAAACCGTGTGGAAAATGCAAGCCCCATCACGCGGCTGCGGATGCAGCTTGGTTCCCTGTGGCACCTGTCGGGCCATGGTCTTGGAGCGCTTCGGGGCACTGACCTCCTTTGTTTCGTCCTGGCCATCTGGGTTCTCAGCAGGGGCACTGGGCACCGACACAGGCTGGGGGTCAAAGATGGAGGCGCGAGGGGCCAAAGGCAGAACCGACGAAGCTTTCAAAGGTCTCTGCTGTCGCACCGGGGTGCGCGGAGGTGCAACCGCGGCCCACAAAGTCAACTCAGTGTCGCCATCCTTGGCCGGGAGGGGAATGAGATCCCGGTCTGGCTCCTTGGCTGCAGCACGAAAGTAGAACACCTTGGAAGCCTTCTTGCGCAATTGCCTGAGCATGGCGATTTCTGTGAAAGAGGCTTTTAGCAGGTCGGTGACCTGCTCGACAGTCCAATCGGCTGGGACCCACGGCACCGACCAGATTTTCGCAATGGGCTCGCCGTCGGCAAGTGGTGCAATTTGGCCGAGTTTGCCTCCACGATGTGCGAGACCCAGGTCCCCAGCCGAACGCCGCATGCGAGCAAGGTATTCACCCGGAGCCTCGCCCTTGGTAGGTTCAACCCAAGTGATTTTGGTGGGAAGCTTCGGTGCTTCTTTATTCTTAGCGCATTCAAGGAAGATGCCGTCCATGCCAGAGAGCGCAAGCACCGGCTTCAAGTCACTTTCGCTGACCCTGAGAAGGCCATACAGCTGGAGGTCCTTAGCGAGGCGTTCTTCCTTCCAGCCCCAGGCGTCCAGCACATTGACATGGTGGTCTGCCATCCACTGCATCATGACACGGGAGGGTGTCTTGGCAACAGCAGCCCAAAGCTTTTCGGTGGCAAAGCTTTTCGGGATCCTCGCATGCAGGACCACAGAGGGCTTGCGAACAACGGCAAAAGTGGGCTTGGCACCCTTAGGTGCCGGGACAGCATCTGTCGGATCAGAACGAAGGAAGCCCGTGGTGGCTTTGCGGAATTGCAGCTGATCCTTCACGAGGCCTGGGACCCGGGCGGTTCCCGCAGGATCGAGGCACACCAGAGTGACGGAATAAGCCTTGGTACATCCAGCTGCCATGGCCTTGATAAGCTGAGCCTGCTCAGAGTTGCACAAGATCACGCCTGTCAGTTTCTCACCCTGTGGGATCGCCTCAAGCTTTTCAGCGAACTTTGTGGGATCAAGGAGGGGCTGATTCCAATCTTGTGCTCTTAAGCAGAATTCGTCATTGGGTTTCGGTCGTGCTCTTGGACCGACAGTGATCCAGCCAGCCTTGGCATCCTCCGGTGTGATGCCTATGCCTTTACCTCGAGAGGGGTTTGCAGGGGCCTCGGTCGAGGGCTTAGGAGGGTGCAGGGGCTTATCACCTTCGCCTTTGTGCTTGCCTTTGCCTTTGGCCTTGCCTTTGGGCTCTGGCTGCTCTGCTAGGGGCTGTTGCCCCTTATTTTTGCGCTTTCTGCGGGATCTGGGCGGAACACCGTCGCCAGTCCCTGCAGCATTCGGAAGCAAGGGAGCAAAAGGACTGTTTGCCAGTGGCACTGACACTTGACCCCCCAGGAGGGAGCCCAGATTAAGATCAGCAAGGATCTTTTGCACTGCCTCCTGCACTAGTTGCATGATTTGTTGCTTGAGTGCATCAGCGAAACCACCCCCCAAGTCGAAACCCGGACCCGGGTGGCTGGCCTCTCCAATTCGGGCACCAACCTTGTCGTCATGACACCACTCCCGGCTGGGAGCGCTCTGAATGCAGTCACCTGTGGGACTGAACCTCGGGCCCGGGTGTCTGGCTTCCCCGATTCTCTCTCCAGTTTTGTCGTCATGGCACTGATCCCGGCTGGGGGTGCAAGTCCCAAAAGGAAACCTAATGTTGCACCAACCTGTGAAGACCTTACCGCAATCAAGAAACGAGGGGCACAGCAGGAGCCAGCCTCGGGACGAAGTTCGGCAGGATGCATCTGAGGATATGCCGGGCTCTTGCGAGCGCTCTTGACCTGCAGTAGCATCGAGGACCAAGGCAGGGGAAAGCAGGGTGTTGCCGGAGTGGGATGCATACAGGGCTGCACCAGTGGTTGTAGCTGACCCTCGGTGGGATATGCTAGGGTCTTTCAACCAAACTTGACCACACCTCGGGCTGGCTTCAGCACTTTCGAGAAGGAGATCATTCTGTGGATCCGTGCGGGCAGCAGTGGTCCTAACTCGCCCTTGGCAGGATTTCTCGCCCTCTTTCGAGGAGTCACGACCACACCTCAGGCAAGGCTGGCCGGTTGCGCCACAGCACCAACACTTGAAAGTCGGATCAAGCAAGGAGGCTGAGGATATCATGCATGTGTTGCGCTCAAAGTTCGGCTGGGGCCAGAAGGGATTACACCCAAAGGGAACCAGGGGAACCGGCGGCACGTGATTAGAATGCAGCTGTTGCTGATGTCCAGCCCTCGCCTGCAGGGTGCCATCGCCACGGTGGCAGAAGCGTTTGCGGGGCTTCACATAAGCACACGGTGCTGGGAGCGGCCGCTTGCAGTCACGGCACCGGGCGCTGATCGAAACACCTGCAGCGCTTCGGCAGCAGCGTTTTCGAGGCTTAGTGTACGCCCTCAGTGCTGGGAGCTGCCGCTTGCAATCGACCCGCGGCCCTGGGTGGTTGACCTCGCCGGGTCGCGCTTCAAAGTTACCATCCGGACCGTTGCCCCGGCTGGGGTCACAAGCCACAAAGGGAAACTCAGAGTTACAGCAACCGAAAGCAGCCTTACCGCGATCAAGGAAAGCGGTGCAACACTGAAGCCAGCCTCGAAGTGAAGACCGGCAGGGCGCTCGTGAGAATGTCACGGGCTCTTGTACACTCGTTCGACCTGCAGCAGCAGAGGGAGCCAGAGCAGGAGAAGACTGGGTATTGTCGGATTGGGATTCATGCAAGATGGCACAATCTGCTTCAGCGATCCTTCGGTGGGATATGCTAGGATCTTTCGACCAAACTTGACCGCACTTCAGGCTAGCTTCGGCACTTTCAAGAAAAGAGGCATCATGCAAATCCGTGCGGGCAGCAGAGGTCCTGACCTGTCCTTGGTGGGATTTCTCGCTCTCTTTCGAGGGTTCCCGACCACACCTCGGATAAGGCCGGCCGGTTGCGCCACAGCACCAACATTGGGAAGTCGGATCAAGCAAGGGTTCAGAAGAAGCAACACATGTTGTGCACAAGGGAACCTGCCGCACATGATCACATGAACCCTGTCCTGGATGCCCTGCCATGATTTGCAGAGTGCCTGTCACACCGCAGCAGAAGCGCTTGCGAGGCTTGGTGTAAGCCCGCAATGTTGGCAGCAGTCTCTTGCGATGCAGCTTCGTCGCAGTACCGGGGAACCCAACAGGACTAAACCTTAGGGGGGTCCCAGGGATGCACATGCAGGTGGCACCGGAGCTGCCAACATCAAGTCGTCGCCCGCGGCTGTCGTCTTGGGACGGCTGTCCTCTCGCGTCGCCGTCGCCAGTGATCGTGCCCTCCAGGTCCTCGAGAAACGTGTCGGTGGACTTGCCCTTCGGGTGGAAGTGCTCGCTCAACTGGCCGCCAGCAGCCGCCGCCGCGCAAGCGGGAGGAGCCTGAAAGCCAACACTGTTGCCATGGCTTCCGCACTGCGAGGCTGAAGGCCCCGGGGGGCCCATGGGCGGGCCGGTGGAGCTAGCATGTGTACCCTTTTTGTCCTCGAGCGGATCTTGATTGTTTCTTCTCGGTTCTAGGGTCCGGTCCCCGGCATCTGGTCGACGTGACACAGACACCTTACCTACCCTACAACACTCTTTGTCCTCACGCGGATCTTTTATTGTTCTTCTCGGTTCTTGGGTCCGGTTCCCCCTAGACCTAAAAGCAGGAACGTCGATGGTGGAGTCGTAGATGCTGAAAGCAATGCCGTGGCTGCCTTCATCGTGCACCTCTTCCCAGCAAATGTGGCCATCAAGAAAGGGACCAGCAGCGATACATGCCGTGGCTTGCCGATCGCCGCTCACAGCAGCACAAATGCCAGGGCAGTCTGTCTCACCATGTCCACAAGTGAAAGCATCACTGTCGAAATGATTGCTCACAGCAACAAGATCGCTGTCTCCACTTTCCTCGCCACAGCCCGCAGCCGAGAAATCACAAGCACTGATAATCTCGCCGCCGCCCACTGCAGCCGCACTTGCACTGAGTGTTTCTCCGGCCCTGTTGGCAGCACCGCTGCCCCGGGCAATATCACTTCTTTCACTGTCACAAGCTCTGTTGGCCTCGGTGCTGCAAAAGGCAGCCGTTGACCAGAGCTCACCTTCCAAAGGCAGGATGCCAAACTCGCCCACAGGAGACCACAGCATGCTTGGTCCAATGCCGATGGCGAGCATCTTTTGCCAAGCCTGCCTCGCACCAAGGAGGTAGGCCTGTCGCTTCTCCACAATGAAACTCACAAGAAGACCCATGGCCCTCGCCACTTTTGCATCTCTAGCGCCCCCTGGCGCCCCGGATGCACCCCAGTTGCTGCTTCCCAAGCAGCATTGTTTCCAAAATTTGTGCCTCGCTTCCAAAGGGGAAGCTTCGCCTTGCTGGCCAGACCAGCTCCATGGTGCTAAGGGCCCGCGAGCCCAAGGCCTGAGGGGTAGACTCAAGCCGTCGTTGTCATCCTTGTGTAGTTGAGCTGTCATAGCTCTGAGTCGCCTTTGCATATCAGAAGAAAAGGTGGCCGCGCCACCAGAGGAAGGAGCCATTGCCTGCCCCCTCCCACGCACAGCAGTTTTAGCCGGCTCTACCCAGCCGTTGCCCGTTTTGGAGCGCTTGGAGCTAACTGCAAGCCAAAACGCCTGTTCTCCGCATTGAGTTGTGTCGTGCGACAAGAGCCCTTGCACCTACCGTGGAGAGCAGGCGCTCAGGTCCCTCGCCGCTGCAGGTTCATGTCGTCTCGTTGTCCATTCGTCACTGTGCAACGAAAGGCTCGGCTGTACAGAAGCGAGAGCTGCTACTGGCCTTGCTACTTTCACATTCCCCCATGCGAAACAGCAAAGCGAAGCAAAAAGCGTTAGCAGGGGTACTACAAGAGCCAGGTGTCTCAGGAAGACAGAGGCTGCTACGACGAAGAGTCCTCGGCACCATACTTTAGCATGTGTAACCAAGTTGACTCTGGTCAGAAGCTACGAGGCTACGGTCACGTTGAGGCTACACTTGCGTGACGTACACTTCAGAAACTACGCTCGTTCTCAGTGGGACTTGCTGTAGGAACTCAGCTCCAGGAGACAGCAGCAGTCGCAGCGGCCCCAGCGCAGCAGCCACAGCGCCTCAGCCACAGCAGCCACCGTGAGGTCTCGACGAGGTAGTGCAGGAAGGTGCTTCGAACACCCGAAGCCGCCAAGAAGCCCCGCTTGGAGGAGCAGGTCCAAGCAGGTTGCGTCAAGTTTTAGCGCAGACCTGGGGTCTACGCTCCCTGTTGCTTCCGCACGAAGAAAAGCAGGCTGCAGGGGCCTCGCCACAGTCCCTTGAGAGGCACCGGGCGGTGCACAAGCGCAAGAAGGGGGAAACCACCGATTAGCCTACTAGGAACGTGAAAGTACGGTCAAGGAGGGAGGCCAACACAGTTAAAGTTAAAGGGCAGTACTGCTGAGGGCATCTCAGAGCAAGCTCTTACGAAAACCTGGGTGAGGCCTAACCCCAACACAAGACCCACATACTAGGAGTGGCATGGAAGGCGGCTGAGCCCAGCTCCAAGCATCTGGGAACGAGAATCCATCGGGAGCTCGCTCAGGCATTAGGAGGGGCTTAAGCCAACACAAGTGACCACAGGGGGAGGTGGTAGGGCAAGGCACAGCACTCACGACGCTCGGTAGGCTCAGCACGAGGACTCAAGGGTGAGGGCTTGCAGGAGCTCGTCGAGACAGTCAGGTGGGTGGGCCTAAAACCAACACTAGGGAAACCACAAAAGGGGGGAGTGGGCAAGCATGTTCGTGCAGAGTCGGGGTCACGCCAACTGCACAACTAAGGGAAAGGTGAGGCCTAAACCCAAGCAAACCCTAAAGGGTGGGGCTTGCATGAGCGCACACGGTCTTTAAGGGGTGGGCCTAAACCAACACTAGGGAACCACACGCGAGGGGTGGCTAGGCGGTTTGGCACACGACGGCGACGTGGTGGGTGCAGCTTGCAGCGCACACCGAGGGAAAAGGCCTAAGAATCGAAAGGAAACCGTCCTAGGGAGGGGAAACCGATCGTTGAAGGTGTTCGTACAGAAGGGCAGAGGACGCGGCTGCCGCCGAGATGGCAGCAACTTCCCATCGCTCAGCTTCTTCAAAGCGACGATGCCACGCCACTCGAGAGGAGCCATGAGCTCGTGAGTCACGTCTTTGGTTGGCTGCCCGGTCTGCCTTGTCGTTCAAATCACGGCACCGGCGATCATCAAGATCAAGAGGCGGTTGCCAGTCGAGTCTCGTGTTGTGCGAAGGGACCCACACCAGGTGTACTGCTTTGTAGTCCCGACGGAGTGCCCGCAAAAGAGAAGCCGATTCCTCCGCCAGGCACCGAAGCTTGCTGGTGGCGGGGCTCTGGACCGAGTCCAAGGCACTTTGGCAGTCGACCAGGATTGTCACCGTGGAGTTGTTGTACCTCTTTCCAAGGGGAAGAGCCTGCAGGAGGGCATTCAAACCGATCATCTCGTAGCGAAAGGGAGATTGGTCTTCCGCATCATCCCCTGCGGAGAAAGTGTCTCCTGAACTCTCCGTCACCACTGCACAAGCACCCACACCAAGGTGATGACTTCCATCGCTGGCAACGAGAAGGTTATCAGCATCTGGTGTCAGGACCTGGCAAAAGTGGGTCCGCAAAGCCTGTATCATGGCCGGGACCTGGTTGCCACCAGGGGCAGCCGGATATTCCGGCAGCGGGGCTCCAAAAAGCCTTTCTTCGACTCTGTTCGTAGGGGTCTGGAGGCCTTGCCTGTGCAGAACGGTCTTTGGGCATGCCCAAGTAACGTGGGCACGCGAAGGCAAGGAAAGATTGCACAAGCATTTGACTGCAGAGTCACGCAAAGAGGGAATACGCTGACGGTGGTGCCAGCCCGAGCCGCCTGTAGCCAGAGAAGCACGACGAACATCCACGGACTGACTGTTCCCGAGGAGCCTATGGCCAGCCAGTGCAAAGCGGATGCTCGGGTTCGGTGCATCAAGGTTGAGGCCAGTAGCGAGGCCTGCCTCGTCTCGGTGGTAAGAAGTTTTGACACGCCCACAACTTGCGATGCCACGCTTGCGGTGTTCTTCCGTGAGCCAGTCACGCAAAACATGGATGTTTTGCCAGCCAAAACAAAAACGGCGTGTCTGCCCGGCATCATCCACTCTGGAGACGGCGGCGCCATGCATCTCAAGCTGCCAGCCTAGATCAGCTATGGTGCTAATGGCATGGGGAAGGACAGCTTGCACAAGGTTTCCACTGTGTGCTGAACCTCTTGTCACGTGTCTCCCCACAGCACTCAAAGCCCGCCATTGCAAGAGCCACTGGGGGTCCCACTGCCACCCGTGGACTTCAGCAAGGAGGACCCACGGAGTCTCGCCTGTGATCTGAGGTTTAAGGGCTCGGTGGATGGACTTCCGGATGGCAGTGAGATCTTTCGCCTCCGGGGCTGCGACACCGGCAGCCCATGCCAGAGCAGCAAAGACCAAACTGGAACACACGACCCTTGCAACGTGGAAGGACGGGCCCAGGATGTTTAGGGCGCGAAGGCGAGCCTGAAGGGTCTCAACACGTAGCTTAAGTAAGCCAGTTTTCCCACTGTCAAGCTCAACGGTGAGGCCTAGGATTTCTAAGCGGTGACGGGTCGGGTATCCTAACTGTGCCGCTAGGGCTCGCAGTCGGGGGCGGGCCTTAGGCTCGACAATCGCGCACTTTGAGGGACGGCAAGTAAAATTCATGACCTTATCAAAGAAATTACTTTTCGTCACCCCATCCGCGAGGGCCGCCTCTACGTCTCTGGCACCTGGCGGCGCCCATAGGAGCCTATCATCCACAAAGATAAGCGCCTTAGTAAGACCGCCACGGGTGACATATGCATGCCAAACGTTGCCGATCAGAAGGGCGCACAGGGGAGAAAGAGGGCACCCCTGCAGAAGACCTTTGGATGACGTCCTCCACCTTTCATTGGTGACCTTAGAGACTTTAAACAATCTCTGAGAGTCGCTGTAGAAAGATGCCAGCAGCCTGCCCAGGCATGGCGGGGCCCGCATGTGATCAAGGATGGTCAACAATTGGGGAAGCCTGATGCTATCGAAATACGCGGATAAATCCTGCTGTATATAGGCTTTGGCACCCTGATGCCAGCTCTGCAAGATGACGCCATGTGCGTCATTGGTGCCTTTGCCTGGGGCTCCTCCAGCAGCCTGGGGCGAGCACCACGATGCAATCCACGCTTGCATGCGCCTGCACAGGATGCGGGCGCCCGCTCGCCAAAGGAAAGAGGTCAGCGCGATGGGGCGATACTCGGTATGCGTTTTAGGGAGAAGTATGACTACGGCGCGTCGCCACAAAAGTGGGACGTGCCCACTGGAGAGCACAAGTGTCCAGAGTCGTCCCAAGGAGTCCCACCACTCGGATGGCATGTGCAAGGTTTCGGGGCCCCATTGGTCGGGGCCGACGGCCTTGTGGGACATTCTTTTGACCGCGTCAAACAGGTCCCGCCCGCTGATTGAGAGCTCAACTGAAGCCTGAGTCGGCCTGGGGAGGGCGCTCAAGATGTCTGCCAAATCATCCTGATTGACAGGCTCCGAATCGCCAGACCACTTATTCATCCACACACCGCTCTGAGTACTGACGACAGAAGTGGGGTGGATGTCAGCGGGAGCTTTGGCCAACTCACAGGGCGGGGTGTCGAGCTCGACACGGCGCGCAGCCCAACGCTTTACCCAGGCAGTGGCAGCAGTGACATTGTTTGTTTCAGTCCTCCACCTGGCGATGCGGATCTGCTTTTCCTGGGCAGTCAGGTCAGACCGCAAAGCTTCGACTTTAGTGAGGGTGCTATCAAGGTCGTTAAGGTCAAGGAAAGGGCATTCGGGGAGTCGGCGACGCAGGTCCCCGCATTTTTTCCGTACCGCAGTCCTTAGATTTTGGTCGAAAGGCTGGCAACGCAGCTGTCGCAGTTGACTGTCCAATTTGCGCAGGGTGTGCAACGTCAAGGAGGCATGACCTTCTGTTGTGGTGTGGTGCGGGCGGCATACGTTGCGCACAGGGTCCCAGAGCATCGCACGGCTGACGGCCTCGGCACAGCTCGAATCTCCGGAATGCAAACAAGTTTCGGCCACTCTATAAAGGTGCACAAGGGCCTGGTCAACATCAGCAGCTTCCAAGCAGGACTCAAAAGCTCGTGGTTCCCAGGTTTCGCGAAACCGGTTCATGATGATTTGGGGGTCCGTTTGTTCCACAGGCTGAAATCTAGGGATACCGGCACACTGTTGCCAGGTCTCCAGGTCCAAACTGTAAGCGACGCACAGATGGTCCGAGATGTCATTTCGATCGTAGTGTAGCACGGCGTCGGCACGGATGTGCGCGGTGCTCACTCCATAATCGATTCTCCTGGTGCGGGCGGGATTGGTGTTCCTAAGGTCGCTGCGATCACCATCATCAAGCGGGATCAGGTGTCCGGAGGTCACGAGGCGAGCGAGAACACCCTCCTCCTCTACTGCATTCCAGTCTCCTACGGCCAGCACAGGGCCTCCAAAGGTGGCCGCTTTTTCAAAAAGACTTTCAACAAGTAGGGAAGTTTTCGGGAGATTCCCAGGGTAACCATAAACGGCAAGGACTAAAATTGACATTTTGTTCCCTTGACGTTGTAGCTCAATCAAACCTGCAGCGACCCTGGAGCTGTCAAAAACCCCCCCTAATGCAATAGGCTTGATAGGCAACGAAGAGATCAGAGCAACTCGGTGTTGGCGTCTTTCGGCGTCCAAAGGCGCCAGTACTGCAGTGAATCCCTGAGTCTTCCAGTGTTTGCAAAAGCCCACTGCAGACTCAACGTTGACGTCCACTTCTTGCAAAGATGCTAATTGCACGGACTCCTGTCTCATGAGGCTCACGAGCAAAGGCGTCTTTGCAGTGCCGGTACGATTGGTGTTGGCAGTCAAGACCTTTACGAACCCTGCAACTGTTTTTGCCGCCTCACAGCCTTGAGGGCCGACGTGATCAGGTCATGGATTTGCGGCGGCAGAGCAGTACGTCCCGGCTCATCGACCCATTTGCTGAGGTTCTGAAGTTCTCGCTCGTATTTTGCACAGAGCTTCTCGGACGCAGGAATGCATTGGTTTTTAGCATGCTTCGCAGCCTCGCGTCGGCCACGAAGCGCACGGCCACAGCTGTTGCACGACCAACCATGCTCAACAGTCAATCGCTCAGATTTGCCCTTTTTCTTGCAGCGGGGCCAAGCAAACATAGTGAGGCTAGGGAAACTGGGGGCCCTGACTTCAGCAATGACGCGCTTGTTGAGGGTTCTCAAGCGCATGGCCTGAGTGTGTCCAGCGCTGTCCTTAGGACCTGTCTGGGGATTTTGCTGCTTGAGGAGGGTGGTCCACTGCTGGCGGGTGACCTCATCCTTGTGCTTGTTCGTCCAGTGTCGGAAGCGAATCTCACACAACACAGATGAGGAGACCTGAGCCATCACCTCTTTACGCAGGCCTTCTTTGCAGAGGGGACAACGCCAATCTCCTGAGGACAGTCTTTTTGGCATCCGCTGCATGCGGGGTTGAAGGATCAATCCTGGGAGGTTTGCACCGTCGTGGGCCTTCCTGTTGTGTTTATGCCGGATGCTGTAGTATTGCGTCGCACTTTTGCATATGCGGCGGAAAGGGCACAAATCACACTTGAACGTAAGGTCTGAGGGAGCTTTCGGGAGAGGTCGGTACGGGCAGGCTCTCCACTTGGCAGTGCACACCACCGCTTTATCAGTCTGAGCCTCGCAACCCTGCAGGTCCTGGCTCTCAGTCTCGCTGACGGCATCCTGCACCTGGCCTGGGGCAACAGCCTCTGCACTGCCTGCAGCATGTGGGTGACCTTGGACCTCGAGGGCCCGGGCGAAACCTTGCACCTTGGAACCCTGGCGAACCTTAGAGACCCGAGAGGCCTTACTCTTAGGCATGTCAGTCCACACCGTGGTGGGAGGCCGAAGGGTGGCGGGCTGGGAGGCTTGCGAAAGAGCGGCCCTACCACGCCTAGAGGATTGGGTCCATACCGTGGGTGGTCGCTTCAGGGTGCTGGCAACGTCACTGGTCGAGTCCCCCCCGGCCCGAAAGGCGACAGCTGGTCCTGATTTGACATTTAAGACCTCTTTGGGGTATGTGCCATGTTCTGGCAAGAGCAAGTCGACATGTCTGTGGCTGAGCCATACTGCTATTGTGCCCATGGCAGCTTGCGGATTGTACGCTTCGGGGTAGAGCTCGGGGGCTTCGGGCACTACTATGATCCTAATATCCCAAATTTTTGCAAGGGCCCTAATTTCTATGTCGGACCCGTAGGCCGACTCAGAAGCCAGCTTTTCAAGGTAGTCGGACCACGTCTTAAGTTTGTTGCCATCCGGGCCCATCTGGTCCCAGTATGGCTCGTACCTGTCTTGATTTTTCTTCAAGTGTTCGATGGTGGTTGCGCGCAACTCTCGCGCAATGGGGATGCGCTTCTTGCCCTCTCGGTGCAGCCATGTCAGACCAGCTGAAACCGTGTGGAAAATGCAAGCCCCATCACGCGGCTGCGGGTGCAGCTTGGTTCCCTGTGGCACCTGACGGGCCATGGTCTTGGAGCGCTTCGGGGCACTGACCTCCTTTGGTTCGTCCTGGCCATCTGGGTTCTCAGCAGGGGCACTGGGCACCGACACAGGCTGGGGGTCAAAGATGGAGGCGCGAGGGGCCAAAGGCAGAACCGACGAAGCTTTCAAAGGTCTCTGCTGTCGCACCGGGGTGCGCGGAGGTGCAACCGCGGCCCACAAAGTCAACTCAGTGTCGCCATCCTTGGCCGGGAGGGGAATGAGATCCCGGTCTGGCTCCTTGGCTGCAGCACGAAAGTAGAACACCTTGGAAGCCTTCTTGCGCAATTGCCTGAGCATGGCGATTTCTGTGAAAGAGGCTTTATAACCAATGTGACCTCATGTGTCATGCGGGCCTTTCTTTAAGTCCACTCAAATATGTCCTTCAATCACATATGTATTAAAAGTGGAAATGAGACCTGTTAGAGAGCTTACGAGCCTCAGAAATAGCAGCACTCGGACAAACTACGCTCGACAGAATCTTTTCTTTCGGTATGGCAAAGCCTCTCGGGGAAAGAAGTGCATGCTCATGATCCCCCTCGGGATCCCATCACATGTTGGCACTTCGCCAACAGCCCCTCCGGGCTCGTAGAAAAGTTATGGGGCATCTTTCACCCCGCAAAGTTTGGGTGGGAGTGGTGGGTACAAACTTTGCTGCACGGAAGGTTCCCGCCCACCCACCCTATGTTTGAGCATGCGCGGAACAACAAGGATTCGTAAAAGTTCAAGTGGAATCTCATGACACATGAAGCGGTTTCGAAAAACTTCTTCAAAACTTTCGAAACCTACCAAAAAGGTTATAAAGCCTTATGGGACTAGTTTGTGATTTTTAGCGTCCCAAAAACGGCTTATAACCAATGTGACTTCATGTGTCATGCGGGCCTTTCTTTAAGTCCACTCAAATATGTCTTTCAATCACATATATATTAAAAGTGGAAATGAGACCTGTTAGAGAGCTTACGAGCCTCAGAAATAGCAGCACTCGGACAAACTACGCTCGACAGAATCTTTTCTTTCGGTATGGCAAAGCCTCTCGGGGAAAGAAGTGCATGCTCATGATCCCCCTCGGGATCCCAACACATGTTGGCACTTCGCCAACAGCCCCTCCGGGCTCGTAGAAAAGTTATGGGGCATCTTTCACCCCTGCACTCTTTGCCCCGTGACTTTGAGAACTCTGCCGCTGATGAAGCACACAATCCGATCTTCAAAGTACTCGCCGAACACAGGGAACCTCCAGTCGGACCTTGAAGGTCCATCGCCTGGATTCGACTTGCTCGGGACCCGAGCGAACCACGAGATCGCCGGTCCCAGCGAGTCGGCACACTCGTAGTGAAGCAAAATGCTCCTCCATAGATCATCGCGTGAAGACCCTTTGATCATCGCAGACAAAACTCCACTGTGGTCCACGTAAAAGACGACCCTCTGATCATTCAGAAAATCTTTCCAGACATGTCGGGCCGCCACCACCGCGAAAAGCTCGGTAGGACCTATCAAGTGTCTCTTCCCCAGTCCCGCCCATTGCTCGACGACTGATTCGTCCAGGTAGCACCCGAACGCCCTCGTCTCATAGGAACCAGTTGGAAGCACCCGATACATGACACCTCCGATTGAGCAGCTAAACTTGTCGCCCAGCTTGTCGCATGCACCATCAGTGAAAACGAGAGTCTGGCCGCCAACGGGAAGAACCTGGATCTCGCGTGGCCGGCCCTCAAGCATCCTCTCCCTCAAGCTTCTGAAGACAGTAGCGTCCAAAGAAGATAGAACGTGACGGTGACGAGCACTCGAAAGCCAGCGAATCTGAGCCAAAGCCAAGCGTCCCTGTCGGCCCATCAACTGACTCTCCGAAAACTGTATCCGGCCAAACAAAGAGGGGATCTGCTTTGGATCAATACAGCCATCCGCAAGGATCTTGTCGATCGAAGAAGCAATTTCCTTGGATCTCTCAGGCTTGTTTCTGACCCTCAGCACTCCGCCCTCCGTGTCAGTCGCGTCCAGTCGGACGCCCAAGACGTCGGCTGTCTGCGAGAAGGGAAGGTCCTTGTCGCTCGCCCAGTCAACTCCAAAAAGTCGCAGCGCTGCCTTCACTGAGGAATCATGGTTCTCGGCAAGGGCCCTGACCTCCACCGACGGAAAATCGTCGAAATAGCTCGCCGCAGCGAGCTTCAGCTCCCAGAGAATCCTTTGCCACAGCCTCGAAAACCTGTTGAACTGCCCGACCGAAGCCAAAGCCCCGAACGGCAACACGCGGCAGACGAATCCCTTTGTTAAGCCGTCCGCTGGATCCTTCAAGGTCACCACGCACATCCGATGATGTCCTGGCCGGATAGCAAACTGTTTATAAGCTGAGCGCAGATCCGTAGTCTTCAAGACCGGCGAGCAACGACGAGTGTCTTGCTGCCAATACGAATGCAAAGGACCAGACAAAACAGAGCCGTCGGATTTCCGGAAGAAAACTTCGCGTCGGCCCAAGCTGGCCCTCATCAAAGCCATACAGGCCCAAGTGATTTCATCAAGCGCGCGCAAACCTATCCTCTCCATCACTGTCCAAGCTTGATTGACGGCATTCTCGGACAGGTCGTCGATGGGTCGCAATTTGTTCTTTTGCCGGATGGAGAATCTGCGCACAGGTATCCACTTTGAGTCAAACATGTTCTGCAGTTGTTCCCACGTGTAGGGCCCATGCAACCAGCCTTTCTCATCGGCTTCAGCACAAGTGAGATCCCAGAGCTCCTGATCATCCGGGTGGCTCGCATCTCCCGACACCTTGCCCCACAGGGCTGGCTTCAAGAACTTCGCATGATCAAGCAACTCGTCCACGGACATCGAAGAGGGTTTCGGATCCACCTCGAAGATGCCTGTAACCTTGGCCTCACCCACAAGCTCAAAGCCGTTCTCGATGTCGTCGATTATCGTGGCATCAGGCCACTGCAAGTCTTCAGCCACACGTCGCAGGAGAGTCAAGTTCTTGCGTGCAACTATCTTCTCGACATCTGGGTGAAGCCTCGCGTGCAAGGAGGCCTCTGCTCCACGAAGTTCCTGAGACCACTTTTTCCATTTCGTCAAGGTGTCCAAGCGATGCCTCATGACAGCCAACGGCCCTTTGGTGAGAGTGAACGCAAGAATCTCGAGCATCTCATCTGGCACTGCCGAAGACAAGTCGAAAGGATGGGACAGAGTGACTGCTGTCCTGACGAACTCATCCTCGGTTCTGTAAACCCCAAAAGTAACCCTAAAGCCCGAACCTGAAGGACCCTCGCCCCCTTGCACAGGCACCACCTGAAGGATGCGGGCACCAACAGGCACCGATTGAAAAGCGGCCGTCAAGGAATTTTTGGCATCATACCTGAGAGCATCCATGGATGGAACCTGCAAAGTGACACGATGCTTGTATTCAGGCATGAGCGGCGGCGCCTTGGAAACCTTGGGTTGGCGTTGCACTGCAATGGAAGACCGATGATTGGCCGACGGCTTGACGGCATCAGGAGACACAGCAAACCCTAGGGTCCCCGCGAAAACAACTATCTGGGCGGCGAACCGACTGCACAACAAACGCGGTCTGTCCCGCAGGGAAGTCACTGACCGGAAAGTTTTAAGAGGTTTCTGACTTTCGTCACACGGCACAGCAAGGGCGCTCAAAGTCTGGACGTTAGTATGCAACAGCATGTGCTGGTGTTGCTCGCCACCATGGGCAAGCAGGTCGAACTTTACGACATGCGAGGCAGGCAGCGCCAAAGTCGCCCACAGCCGGCTGCTTAGCGGATTCAAGACTCCCCATCCGATATCAAGAGTGGCGAGCAATGCCAAGAATGAGCTGAGCTCGGAAGCCACCTGGGCAAAACCTTCGGGAAGGTCGCCTGAAGAGGCGGCCACAGTGGGGGCGGCAAGCACGAAGACGACCCTCCTAGCGAGCACAACCTTAACTAGGAAGTCCCAAGAGGCAGCCTTCCTAAGATCCAGCGACACAACGCTGAGCAAAGCTCTCTGCTTCAGGTGCGGTTGCTCGATCGCGAGCACATCGAATCCGGCTGCCTTCAGGGAGGCCCCGAACTCGCCTGCATTGCAAAAGAGGTCAAGGCACAGCAGAGAGGCGGCTTGCAGTTGAGCCGGGAGGGCATCACAGGCTGCATCCACTTGAGAACTTCTGAGGTCATGGAAGGTACCCCTGACCTCGATCAAATCCGGACTGAAGTTGGGCGGCGTCTGGGGCACAGGGAAATCAAGCTCAGCCAAGCGCGCCCTACAGTCCACGTCAAGCTCCTGAACCCTAGCAATACAAAAACCAACTATGACTACGCGTCGGCCGCTCCACGGCCGTGTAGCGTGCACATGGCTGCAAGCATAGAAGGCCTTCGGTCCGGAGGCAACATCGATCAAGATGCCGCGCTTCGTAACACCATCGACCTCACAAGGAAAAACGCCCTGAGCTGACTCGACCCAGACCTCTCCTTTCCGAAAATTGCTGAGCGGCACAAGAATGTTAGGGAAAGGAGAGTTGAAGCGGTCGACATGAGGCTCCGTCTTCAGGTCTGAAAACACACTCAGAGTAGAAAATTTCATTCCCGGGGCAGCGCGTTGCACCGCCTGAGCGAAAATCTTTGAAGCCGCCGGATGTTTGCTGCAGTTACTCCTGAGACCGAGCAGAGGCCCCTTCACGTAGGCACCAGTCGAGAAGGCCGCGGCTCCATCGTCACGAGTCTTGCTCAAAAGCGGCTCCTGAGGAAGCATGTCAAACAAACGAATCAACTCCTGGGCCGTGGGATTCCTGTCCAAAGACAGAAGCTCCTCGGCATAAGAGTCCGCATGAACCTTTGGATCGAGTGGGTTCGATCCCTGCTCTTCAAATGGCATTGCTTGGGCCCCTTCGGGCGCACTCAAAAGAGGCTCATCCCCTTCGGGATGGGCCTTAAGCACTTCCTGGATTGCTCGAGAATGGCCTTCGCCACTCCCAGACCCGGCCACCGAATCTTCCGTACTCGGGGCCAGGATCGCACTTGATAGTCACGCGCCCGCCTGCTCGCCATCTTTCGGCTTCTTGGGACACTTGATAGCGGCGTGGTTCATGCCGCACTTGGGGACTGCACAGATGTGCAATCCCTTCTCACACTTATTGCCGGTCACCTTGTTCGGGCATGACCCCAGGTTAAAGGCATAGCAGATCGGATGTCCTTTCGCGGTGTGCGAATTGCACCCACGAAGCTCGCTCGGCATGGCAACGAAGCGCTTCTTTCCTTTGCCATCTTTGCCCTTGCCTTTGCCTTTATACGGTGACTCCCTCAGTCGAGCAGGCTCACTGGGACCGTACGAAGACGAAGGGCCGCCCTGTAGCGGCTGCATCAACGACACCACCTCGTGCATGCAGCTGACTGAATCTATGATGCCATCGATCGGACGACCTTTGGCATCCGACTGGATGCCTGTGCGCGTATGGTCCTGAAGCTCCAGAAAGAGCCTCGAGTCTGCATTCTGCAACTGAGTGAATGTGACTTGCTGGTAACCCGGCGGAGGTGGAGTCAACCTCGCCTTCATCAACTTCTGATGCCACATGTCAAGCTTTGTGAAAGAGACAATGTTAGCTTGATCGAATGCAAGAGCACGCCGCTGCAGGGCCTGCAGAAGCATCACCTCAGTGGATGTATCGGCCACCTGATCTTTGGCCTTGTTTTCCACCTTAAGCTTACCACTCTCGCCGTCAATCGAAAGCTTCAGGTCCTTCTTACCGTCGCCTAGGAGCTCTTGTTCCCGCGACGTGCACTTTGACCAAGGCACATACTGAATCACATTGGCCTCGTACTGACCGACGCACAGGTCGACCAAGGCCTCTGATGGTTCCGAGGAACCCTTTATCGTGATGCCAGTCAACTGTGAACGCTGGCGCTCAATTCTCTCAGCCCTCTCGGGCTGACTCAAATGACGAACTGTCGGTTCCTCTACCCTTTCGACCTGCTGTCGCATCTCCGAAGTGACAATGGCATAAGCTTCATGAAATACGGCTCTGAAAGCTGCTTTCTGACTCATCTCTGGGTCCTTTCCAAGCATCGCCTTAAGGGCCTCGATCAACGGACCTTCGTCCGCAGCCCCCGGAGCAAAAGAGCTCACGAAGGCCAGCTGCTTCAAACTCTTAACGTGCTTCAGGATGAGATCACGCTCAGCCTGATCACACCCCGCCTTCGAGAGACGCGACACCAGAACCGGCTCGGACTCTGAGTATGCGGAAGCCATGGCTCACTCCTTCAGCACGGGTCTACCTTCAAAGTAGCTCGAGCGACCCTCACTTGAAATCACAAGGCGGCATCTGCGACTCCGGGCTCTTGAGACCACTGCAATGCCGAGCACAGCGTTCCTTGTATTCCGTGCGCATATTCATCCCGCCTTCGCGGGCTCTCACGATGAGAGGCTCACAAAAATTCGCATGGCGGCACTCCAGCCAGCCAGCCTACGATCCCTCACCTCGCCTCTGGAAAGCACTGCCGGCAGATCGGATGCAAAAACCTGGGTATCGCACTGCACTCCAAGTAAGACGATGTGATCTGCCTGCCACACTTAAAAGTTGTGCCCTCCTCAGAAGCGACTAAGTGTATGAAGCGGGTGGTGACATGCCGAAAAACCGCCTTGCCCTCCAGGCTTTCTCGAAGGCAACCGCTCGGCTCAAAATCGCCGACACTGTCCTCAACCACCTTCTCCTCCTCGAGAGTGTCCGGCTCCTCCTCGTCATCGCTCCTGTCGGAAGAAGAATCTGAACCGACCTCGGCCTTGTCATGAGCATCTCCCCTGGCAGCCAAAGACTCCGCAAACATGCCCGAGCGCGTGGCGTCCGGGAAGAAGCGCCTGTAAGCGACCGCAGAAACCATTTCCTCCAGCTCACGCAATGCAGGGGAAACGCTGTCCCTCGCGTAGATCACATCCGTGCCGGCGTTGGCACTAGAATGATATCCGAGTATCGACCTGATCTCCTTACTAGCTCCCCACTTGGACATCCAAGATAAAAGCGTAGCTTTGCAGGAGTGAGTGCCCACGGCCTTGACCGATGCGACATCCTCGCCTGCACGATAGAGAAGGTGGCGAAGCCACCGCGCTCCAGCCTGCGCAGACATAGGCGCCTTCTGCCATTGGCCACCGTCGGTGGGGGACGGTAGCAGGGGCATGTCAGGCCCCCATGCGGGCCCCGCCCTGCCAGCCACCTCCAACCAAGCCAACGCCCAAGAATCCTGCTCAAGGCCCCATATCGGACTGACCATAGCAAGATATCGGGTCTTACGCTCCAAGTTGTGACTCGTTTTACTCCTGGTGACCCTCGCTTCAAGGTACCCACGCGGTCCGCGCTCACCTTGCACGATGTCTTTCGCCAGCTCACCAGAACACTGCATGTCCGAATAGCGGGCTCTTGCAAACACACAATACAAAAAGCACCCTGCCGCGTATTTATCGACATCCGCACGGACTTCAGGTATAAGTCCCAGCACAATTCGCTCCAAAGCCCGAATCTGTGAAGCCGTCAGCGGCGGCTTCTGTTGCAGCTTTCTCTTCTCCAAGTAGAGCTTCGAAACTGCGCCAGCCAGCCGGCTGCTAACACAATCGGCCGGGACCTTCGCCTCCAAGACATATTGCATGAAGCCAATGGAACTCATAAAGCTGGAGGCAAAGGTAGGCGCAGCCCCACTGCAGTATTCCTTGACGAAGCGATACATCTTCTGCTCGGACAAAGGGAAAGGCTGCTCTCTGATGCGCCAGCAGAATGCCATGTATCTCAGGACCGGGCCAGCCCTGCTGTGAAGCGTACTGCTCGCCTTGAGTGAGAAAACATCTCCTAGAGACTCCTGCAGTGAGGCTGGCAATCCAGCTTCAGCATCTTCCGCCACTCTAGCACAGACCCCAAAGAAGTCGCCACCCTCTTTAGCAATCCGAAGCCACTTCATGACAGCCGCATGTCTGTTATCCGATTGTCTCTGAATCCAGGAAGGTCCAACCTTCCGTGGCAGCTTGCCTCCAGTAGCAGTCAGATTTATAGCCGACGGGCCACTCGGAGCTTTCACAGGAGCAGCAGCCTTATGAGTAAGCACATTCCCAAGACGCCCCCTTCCCAAGAAAGCTTTCGGCAATACACTCGGCACATTCACAATGCTTCTCTCCCATGGCTGCTTTGAGTTGCTCGTAGAATTCTGATGCACAACATGAGCAAGATGCCCTTCGAATGCAGCATCAAACGTCCTCTTCTCTGCCATCACGAGAGAAGCTGCCCATGCGCCACTGAGGCGGTACACCAGGGGTTCACGGGCCTGAAACCTGTTTCACACAGCTTGGCCCGGAGCCCGCGTTCTACACAACTCTCTTTTACCCCCCGTACAAACTTTGCTGCACGGAAGGTTCCCGCCCACCCACCCTATGTTTGAGCATGCGCGAAACAACAAGGATTCGTAAAAGTTCAAGTGGAATCTCATGACACATGAAGCGGTTTCGAAAAACTTCTTCAAAACTTTCGAAACCTACCAAAAAGGTTATAAAGCCTTATGGGACTAGTTTGTGATTTTTAGCGTCCCAAAAACGGCTTTAGCAGGTCGGTGACCTGCTCGACAGTCCAATCGGCTGGGACCCACGGCACCGACCAGATTTTCGCAATGGGCTCGCCGTCGGCAAGTGGTGCAATTTGGCCGAGTTTGCCTCCACGATGTGCGAGACCCAGGTCCCCAGCCGAACGCCGCATGCGAGCAAGGTATTCACCCGGAGCCTCGCCCTTGCTAGGTTCAACCCAAGTGATTTTGGTGGGAAGCTTCGGTGCTTCTTTATTCTTGGCGCATTCAAGAAAGATGCCGTCCATGCCAGAAAGCGCAAGCACCGGCTTCAAGTCACTTTCGCTGACCCTGAGAAGGCCATACAGCTGGAGGTCCTTAGCGAGGCGTTCTTCCTTCCAGCCCCAGGCGTCCAGCACATTGACATGGTGGTCTGCCATCCACTGCATCATGACACGGGAGGGTGTCTTGGCAACAGCAGCCCAAAGCTTTTCGGTGGCAAAGCTTTTCGGGATCCTCGCATGCAGGACCACCGAGGGCTTGCGAACAACGGCAAAAGTGGGCTTGGCACCCTTAGGTGCCGGGACCGCATCTGTCGGATCAGAACGAAGAAAGCCCGTGGTGGCTTTGCGGAATTGCAGCTGATCCTTCACGAGGCCAGGGACCCGGGCGGTTCCCGCAGGATCGAGGCACACCAGAGTGACGGAATAAGCCTTGGTACATCCAGCTGCCATGGCCTTGATAAGCTGAGCCTGCTCAGAGTTGCATAAGATCACGCCTGTCAGTTTCTCACCCTGTGGGATCGCCTCAAGCTTTTCAGCGAACTTTGTGGGATCAAGGAGGGGCTGATTCCAATCTTGTGCTCTTAAGCAGAATTCTTCATTGGGTTTCGGTCGTGCTCTTGGGCCAACAGTGACCCAGCCAGCCTTTGCATCCTCCGGTGTGATGCCGATGCCCTTGCCTCGGGAATGAGTCGCAGGGGCCTCAAGAGATGGCTTAGGGGGAGTCTGGGCCTGTTCACCTCCGCCTCTGTGCTTGCTTTTACCTTTGGCCTTCCCTTGGGGTTCCGGCTGCTCTGCTGGGGGCTGTTGCCCCTTCTTTTTGCGCTTCCTACGAGGTTTGGGCAAGGTACTGTCACCGGCCACAGCAGCATTCGGAAGCAGAGGAGCAAAAGGGCTGTTTGCAATCGGCGCCTGAGTGTGCCCTCCCAACAGAGAGCCCAAGTTAAGATCAGCTAGGATCTTTTGCACCGCCTCCTGTACAAGCTGCATGATTTGCTGCTTGAGTGCATCGGCAAAGCCACCACCTAAGTCGAAACCAGGTCCTGGGTTGCTGGCCTCTCCAATTCGGGCGCCAACCTTGTCGTTATGGCACTGCTCCAGGCTGGGAGTGCGCAGACTGTGACCACAAGTAGGGTTGCAGCTCGGGCCGGGATGGCTGGCTTCTCCGATACGCTCCCCAATTTTGTCATCGTCACACTTACCCCGGCTGGGTGTGTAGGCTGTAAAGTTGAATCCAAAGGCGCACCAGTTGGCAACAGTCCGACCGCAATTAAGAAGCGTGGGGCAGTGCAAGAGCCAGCCTCGCGACAAGTATCGGCAGGGTGCTGCTGAGGATGTTCCGGGCTCTGACGAACGCTCTTGACCTGCAGCAGCATCGTTGGCCAGAACAGAAGGAATCTGGGTATTGCCGGGGTGATGTGCATGCAAGGCTGCACAAGCCGTTGTGGCCAACCCTCGGCAGGATATGCTAGGGTCTTTCAACCAATCTTGACCACACCCTGGGCTGGCCACTGCATTCTCAAGAGAAGGAGCGTTCTGTGGGTCCGTGCAGGCAGCAGAGGTCCTAACCCGTCCTTGGCAGGATTTCTCGCCCTCTTTCGAGGAGACTCGACCACACCTCAGACCAGGCTGGCCAGTTGCGCCACAGCACCAACACTTGTGTGTCTGATCAAGCAAAAGGGCTGAAGATGTAACACATGCGTTGCGCTCAAAGCTCGCCTGGGACCAAGAGGGACTACACCCTAAGGGGACCAGGGGAACCGGCGGCACCTGATTAGACAAGCTCTGTTGTTGGTGTCCAGTCCTCGACTGCAGGGTACCAGCGACGCTGTGGCAAAAGCGTTTACGGGGTTTCACATAAGCACACTGCGCTGGGAAAGGCCGCTTGCAGTCACGGCACTGGGTACTGACCGAAAAACCTGTAGCCCTTCGGCAGCAGCGTTTCCGAGGCTTCGTGTACGCTTTCAGTGCTGGGAGCTGCCGCTTGCAATCGAAACTCGGCCCTGGGTGGCTTGCTTCAATGATTCTCTCTCCTGCGTTGCCCTCGCGCTGGTTGCCCCGGCTGGGGTTCCAAAATGCAAAAGGGAGCTCACAGTTGCAACAGCCTAACACAGCCTGACCACAATCACGAAAAGTGGTGCACCGCAGGAGCCAGCCTCCAGACGAGGATCGGCGGGGCGCTTGCAAGGATGTTGCAGGTTTTCGACCATTTTTGCGACCTGCAGCAGCAGATGGAGCCAGAGCAGGGGAAGACTGGGTATTGTCGGATTGGGATTCATGCAAGATGGCACAATCTGCTTCAGCGATCCTTCGGTGGGATATGCTAGGATCTTTCGACCAATCTTGACCGCACCTCAGGCTAGCTTCGGCACTTTCAAGAAAAGAGGCATCATGCAAATCCGTGCGGGCAGCAGAGGTCCTGACCTGTCCTTGGTGGGATTTCTCGCTCTCTTTCGAGGGTGCCCGACCACACCTCGGATAAGGCCGGCCGGTTGCGCCACAGCACCAACATTGGGAAGTCGGATCAAGCAAGGGTTCAGAAGAAGCAACACATGTTGTGCACAAGGGAACCTGCCGCACATGATCACATGAACCCTGTCCTGGATGCCCTGGCATGATTTGCAGAGTGCCTGTCACACTGCAGCAGAAGCGCTTGCGAGGCTTGGTGTAAGCCCGCAATGTTGGCAGCAGTCTCTTGCGATGCAGCTTCGTCGCAGTACCGGGGAACCCAGCAGGACTAAACCTTAGGGGGGTCCCAGGGATGCACATGCAGGTGGCACCGGAGCCAACATCAAGTCGTCGCCAGCGGCTGTCGTCTTGGGACGGCTGTCCTCTCGCGTCGCCGTCGCCAGTGATCGTGCCCTCCAGGTCCTCGAGAAACGTGTCGGTGGACTTGCCCTTCGGGTGGAAGTGCTCGCTCAACTGGCCGCCAGCAGCCGCCGCCGCGCAAGCGGGAGGAACCTGAAAGCCGAGACTGTTGCCATGGCTTCCGCACTGCGAGGCTGAAGGCCCCGGGGGGCCCATGGGTGGGCCGGTGGAGCTAGCATGTTCACCCTTTTTGTCCTCGAGCGGATCTTGATTGTTTCTTCTCGGTTCTAGGGTCCGGTCCCCGGCATCTGGTCGACGTGACACAGACACCTTACCTACCCTACAACACTCTTTGTCCTCACGCGGATCTTTTGTTGTTCTTCTCGGTTCTTGGGTCCGGTTCCCCCTAGACCTAAAAGCAGGAACGTCGATGGTGGAGTCGTAGATGCTGAAAGCAATGCCGTGGCTGCCTTCATCGTGCACCTCTTCCCAGCAAATGTGGCCATCAAGAGAGGGACCAGCAGCGATACCTGCCGTGGCTTGCCGATCGCCGCTCGCAGCAGCACAAAAGCCAGGGCAATCTGTCTCACCATGTCCACAAGTGAAAGCATCACTGTCGAAATGGTTGCCCACAGCAACAAGATCGCTGTCTCCATTTTCCTCGCCACAGCCCGCAGCCGAGAAATCACAAGCACTGATAATCTCGCCGCCGCCCACTGCAGCAGCACTTGCACTGATTGTTTCGCCGGCCCTGTTGGCAGCATCGCTGCCCCGGGCCATATCACTTCTTTCACTGTCACAAGCTCTGTTGGCCTCGGTGCTGCAAAAGGCAGCCGTTGGCCAGAGCTCACCTTCCAAAGGCAGGATGCCAAACTCGCCCACAGGAGACCACAGCATGCTTGGCCCAATGCCGATGGCGAGCATCTTTTGCCAAGCCTGCCTCGCACCAAGGAGGTAGGCCTGTCGCTTCTCCACAATGAAATTCACAAGAAGATCCATGGCCCTCGCCACTTTTGCATCTCTAGCGCCCCCTGGCGCCCCGGATGCACCCCAGTTGCTGCTTCCCAAGCAGCATTGTTTCCAAAATTTGTGTCTTGCCTCCAGAGGGGAAGCTTCGCCTTGCTGGCCAGACCAGCTCCATGGTGCTAAGGGCGCGCGAGCCCAAGGCCTGAGGGGTAGACTCAAGCCGTCGTTGTCGTCCTTATGTAGTTGAGCTGTCATAGCTCTAAGTCGCCTTCGCATATCTGAAGAAAAGGTGGCCATGCCACCAGAGGAAGGAGCCATTGCCTGCCCCCTCCCACGCACAGCAGTTTTAGCCGGCTCTACCCAGCCGTT
>CAJNDT010002661.1:0-29387 GCA_905221615.1 Symbiodinium sp. CCMP2592 | reverse complement strand
GATTTATGCTTCGAGGTGCACGGTTAAACCGGGCACGTCACGATGAGCTGTGGCTCATATCTTATGCCGGGCCGAGGGGCCCGGCAACAGGATTCATCCCCAGTTTGCCGATGAGCGTAAAACAATCGAGTGAGCAGCATGTCAGCAGTCGCCATTTTGATATATTTCGCAAATATGTTTGCTAGCCCAAATATCATTTCGGGCAATACTGAATGATTACCCTTGCAATTGTTTATATGACATAGTTCCTCAAAGGGGAATTGTACATGTCCCCACAATCGTGGTATTCTTATCTAGATGCTGATAACCTTTTTGAAACTCCGACGAACTTCATAAGAACTCTGTCGAGCGCGCACGATATACCTTTATGAAACGTCGGACAGCCTTCCATGGGAAGGCGGTTTCAAAAAAAAAAAAAAAAGAAGACGATGCACTCTTCTTGATTCCACTGGATTGCTTTTCATGGACACCACTATTGATTGCATGATCTTTTATTTTCCATGAATTGCTGAGTGAATTATTCATGATCTCATGCCGTTGCCAGTTTCCTCAATCAGTGTGAATGAGGAAAACAAAATTTTGTCCCGCCCGCCCAACCCTGGGGGGGATTTATGCTTCGAGGTGCACGGTTAAACCGGGCACGTCACGATGAGCTGTGGCTCATATCTTATGCCGGGCCGAGGGGCCCGGCAACAGGATTCATCCCCAGTTTGCCGATGAGCGTAAAACAATCGAGTGAGCAGCATGTTAGCAGTCGCCATTTTGATATATTTCGCAAATATGTTTGCTAGCCCAAATATCATTTCGGGCAATACTGAATGATTACCCTTGCAATTGTTTATATGACATAGTTCCTCAAAGGGGAATTGTACATGTCCCCACAATCGTGGTATTCTTATCTAGATGCTGATAACCTTTTTGAAACTCCGACGAACTTCATAAATATTTGTATAGCTTGCGATTCTCAAATATCGATTGAATAAGTTCGCACTTTGTTTTTCGATAAATCAAATCATTGTGAAAACAGAAAGACCGACCTTTCCCAAGAAGATCCCCAGCAGCTGCCTGACCTCCTCCTTCAAGCAAATTGGTCCCAAGTGGTTCTAGGCATCATTGCAGACCTCAGCTCACTTGCCCCACACCTCGAGGAAGCCTGCGCCTTCCTGCAAGCCATTCGCTCCTCCGGAGCCTCAGCCCTCCTCTTCCTGCCTGCAGATCATTTCCTCTTCCAGGCGCCTCCTTTCTCACTTTCTACCAAGCCCGCCCAGCCTCCAACTCTAGCCTCAGCCTTGCAATGCCATGGGGAGCTAGCCAACGACAGGGCCCCCATATGTGATGGGGCTGGTAATGCCAGCTATGCGGATTGGAGCCGGCCTAAACCGAGCCCTGCAGCCATGCAGGACATCATGCAAGCCTGGCTCAAATGGGCATCCCAGCGTGACCTGCCCAAACGAGTCTTTGCGCATCTCTCGCAAAGCAAGCCGGATCATCCCATCCCTGAAGATGACCAGCTCGAGCTCATTCGAATAGCCTGTGAGGTCATGGAGTGGGACTACGACTCCATGACGCAAGCGGCCGAAGGACAGCCATTTCGCCTTAACCTCTTGCAAGCCTTTGCAGACCTCCTCGACGACCCAGACAAAGATCTCCCAGCCATGCTACGCCTCGGAGTGCACACAGGAGTCTTTGATCTTTGATGCCATCGAGCCCTCAGGCTCTGGCCTCTAGCCAAAATTCAGCCTTTAGCCTCATCAGGACTAGAGGTCTGCGAGGGGAACTGGAAGCCGGCGGAGGCAGACCCGGACACAGTCCGAAGCCTTTTAGCAGAAGAAGAAGCTGCAGGATGGATACAGCCCGTGCAAGGAGGCCTCGAGGAAGCCAAACGACTTTGGCCCAAGGGAATCGCCGTCGGTAAGCTCAGCCTTGTTAAAGCGGAAAACAGAGACCCTCGACTGGTCTTGGATAGCACGGTCTGCCAGGTTAACCCCATGTGCCGCATCCCCGAAGCGGTTGCCATGCCTACAGTCAACGATGTCCGAGCCACCTTCATGCCCTCAGACCCGCGGGGGGTCATTCCTCGCAGCCAGCGTCGACTTCAAGGCAGCCCACAAGAGAGTCAAGGTCCACCGCTCAGAACAGGGTCTGCTCTTATTCATGTTCGAAAAAATCCTGTACAGATACGTCGTCTGCCACTTTGGCGCCAAGTTTTCAGCCTACTGGTGGCAGCGAGTGGGAGGCCTCATTACGCGCATCGCACACCATGCTCTAGCCTTTGCTCCCCACAAAGCCTGGCTTTATGTCGACGACCTCTTGTCAGCCTTGCTTCGAGCCTTCGCGCCTGAACTCTTGTTCCTTCTCATAGCTACACTGTCAAGCCTTGCCGCTCCGATTAGCTGGAAAAAGGCCTCAGTAGGGGACAGCCAGGTCTGGTGCGGCTGGCACTTTAACTTTCGCCTGGAAACGGTCGAGCTTTGCGAAGCCAAACGAGCCAAGCTGTGTGGTGAAGGTCCCCAGGAAAGACTTAGAGGCATGTATCGGCCTCCTCATGTGGGCTACAGCCATCAGCAAGGTCCTCCGAGCCCATGTAGCACCTCTGTACAGTGTCCTTAACAGGTCTCGGGGAAGCAATATTGCTCTATCTCCCCTCGAATGTGGCCAGCCTTCCTCCACAGCCTTGACTCCAGAGCTGTCGTCTGCAGGCTCATACCCGGAGTCAACTTGCCACTTAAGGCCCGGATCATCGAGGTCGGCAGTCGACCCGTTCACTGCAAAGCCGACCTTCCGCCACAGCCCAAGTCTTTGGGGCCCACTTGGGTTCGCATCTCTGATCCCACCTGCCCTGAAATCAAGCTGACCAACACTGCCCAGGATAGCCTACGGTGGCTCCTGCCACGGATTGAGGCCATTCCGACTACTAGCCTCTCACTTCCGCCCCTGGTCGCATGCCTAGCCAGAGCTGACGCCATGGCCGAAGGGGACAGAGTCGGCATCGGGGGCTGGATAACCACCAAGCACAGCATGGCCTGGTTTGCCGAAGCCTGGACCATGGACGAGAAATACATCGCCTGCTTTGAGACGTTGGCCGAGAACGCCACGCCTTCTCGCAGTTTTCGGTCTGCTTGCCATCGCAGAGCGATAACACGCCATCAGAGGCGGGCATCAACAAGCTTTTCACAACCAGCTGGCCTCTCTCACAGTTCCTGCAGCTGATAGCATCATGGTCATCCTGCCATGGAGTTGACCTACAGGTGTCTCACGTTGCGGGAGCACATAACCAATGGGCAGACGACCTCAGCCGAGGTCGGCTACAAGCCTTCAGCCATAGACCGCAAGAGCGCGTGAGAATCAGCCTTCACCGCCTTGCCTCGGCGGCCTCTCAGGCCACCTGGTCTGCATCCCCGGATACGGCAAGCCCATTGTTGCCCCGACCGGACTGACAACGTTTCGTGTTTTTGTTCACGTATGTTTTAGAAGGCATGTGAATCTATAGCACATCGCAGCACTGGCTCTAGCACTTGAGTTTTCTCGAAAAGCCCCTCCCGCCCACACCTAGGCTTTTGCTTTCGGCCCCGGCCTCAGCCTCCTGTATGGCCGTTCATAGTTCAGCCTTGAACACACTGGGTGTCACAGCCCCGCCAAACAGCCTTCAGCTCCTTGGAGGTCCTCCAGCGAGGCCCGCTGCTCACACAAGCTGAGCCCGCTCCTTTGCCACGGTGGCTTGCCTCAGGTTCGCCGTCTAGCCTACTGGCCCAGCCTCAGCTGCCCTGTGTCGTGCCTTGGCTAGCCCTCTAGACCTTGGCACCTCCGGGCTAGCCGCAGAGCCTTACAGATCCAATACGGTATAAAAGATGGCAGCAAGTGATAGAGCAGTGCAAGCCTTTCTAGAACTTCGGCGAACATGTAACAGCAAAAAAGAAAGGTCGGGTTCTGTTTGGCATAAACAATCAATCTATGCAGTTTTGGCTATTGTTTTGGTGGTTTTTTTGTTTTCGAAGCTGGTAATTATCAAAATTTGTTTTTTTCACACGAAGCGTGAGTGAGCTTGGTCGCAATTCGGACGCAGTATGAAAAATATTTGAAATTATGGGTCATGTAGTGTTTGTTGGCCAATTGTTGTTTTGTTGTTGCTTGTCTGTTTGTTTTTCGACCATTGCACGTGCAAATTGCGAAACATGCGTTCCAAAAGTATATCCTAGATCTAGATTTAAACTGTGGTTTTGGCATTGGAAACACCCAAAACAATTTGATCACAAAATAGTTCAGAACCAGCAACCTACTTACCACCATGCAATTAACCTTGTCCACAGTCGCCACACATGTTCATTGTTTGCGGATTGAGTTTGGCGGTTAAAGTACATGTGTTGACCATGCGACAGTGGATCTCGAGCTTAGCATACACGACCTACAGGAACTTGTTTCTCTGAATGCATGTTTAATTCGTTTGCAAGCTGATGTACAAAATGGAGATTGTATCCTGGAGGTGTGTGTGTGTGTGTGCATGAAAGCCAGAGCGATAGATTAAGACAGCGTTTTTGCATCAAAAGTTGCCATTCCGGTCCGCGGCATGAAGTTTCATGGCTTGGGCATGGACAGAGACACAAACGGTGTCGACAGAAGACAGGCTGCAGTGCATGTCGTGATTTCAGCTGAGGTTTTGTTAAAAAAAAGGGGTTCCGTCACAGGCCGAAAGTTCCTCCGGTGCAAGCATTCAAGCCACCCGTCGACGCAAAGGCTGGGGTCATGACATTTCACTCGCTTTGGACGAAGTGGTTTTGCTGTGGCAGGGCTGTTGCACGATTGATGTGTTCTGTCTAGAGGCAGTTGGCCTGTCCATGGTACTTGCAGCAAAAAATCGATGCTTTGGTAGATAAGCTGGACGTTTGTGTCAGGTGCGTGAGGATCTACGACATCCGCAGAATGCGAGCAAACCAGGCTGTGATTGCAACTACTGCCAAATGTAGCAAGGCTGTCACAAGGTTTGTTTGATGTTGGAGATTTGGTGGATGTGGTTGATGTGGAGATTAACATTGCCACATGCGTAGCAGGTGGAAGGGCCGAAGCAGATCGTTGGGTCAAGAGTCTTGACCGGAACAATCTGGAAATCAGCCTTGTAGTCGAACTTGCCTGCAAGCATCAAGGTTTGCAGCGGCGGCATTCCAACAAGCAGGCATTCGCCGCGGAGACGCAGAACAGCTTGCCTTCGAGGTCCCTGACATTGTCTTTGTTGGTTTTTTGATTAGCGTGACAACAGTCGAATTGGAGGATGGCTTTGGCAACTTCGACGAAACTCCCACGCGAGTGTTTTGGCCTCAGAATGTTTAGTTTGTAAGCTTGTCATTATGTCTCGCATGTGATATCTTTTCCTAGGTGGACCGTGCCAACCCGAAAGGTCGTCCCTGGCGAATTTTTCTCAGGGTGCATGGTGACTTGTGTACGTATTGTGTGTGGACCATGAGTCTGTTCGCACATGCAGGGGGTTTGCACATGTCTTTCGTGCATACAGTGCGCGTTCACGTGGCGAGATACCATCGTGTAGTTCAACAGATGCCCTCGACTATTTGGATCTATTTGGATCGTCACCCCAGAAGTCGTAATCCCCAGACAGCTGAAAGTAGAGATTTTCGCTTCTTGATTCACATCTCGAAAGCTGCGAACATGTCTTTCACTTGACATGACTGCTTTCCAAAGTTTTCACGGCGACGCCGCACAAGACAAGCTTGCTTCTCAGGGGCGTCACAGGCCACGATCCTTCCCTCAATTCACCGTGACTCGTATGGAACAGCGTGTGATGATAAAGAGGGCATTGAATGAGCAAACCCGATGGTTCAGACACAAGGCGTCAAGATCAGGCCGCGTCAAATGCCTTTCGCGGCAGCGAAGGCGTTATCCCTCTAAAAATGATGCACGGGCTGAAGATGCTGTAAGAATACAAACATTCAGTCTCAGCTGAAACTTCCTTCGGCGACCTGAAGGCTGTGCCAGTGCTTGCAAACGCGGGTCCAGCAGAGCCCACGAAGATTCCAAAGCGGTCATAGGCTGAAGCGATCCGGGGTTCTGCATCCTCGCCGCGTTGGGACCATGTTTTGATCATTAGTGCGGCTGGCCCAGAGGATTGGGCCCCCCACTGCACGTGCCACCCTGACGCCGTTCCTGAAGTGCTGCGTTGTTGGTTTGAGGTTGCTTGAGCATCGGCGAAGTTGTCGGTGCAGAAGCCTTTGCAGGAGGAGGGTTGGCAAGCGTGTCCGCCTGTGACGCGCCCACACACCCCTTGTAAACGATGCAGGCATGGGGGACCGGCCGCATGGTTTGCGGATACGTGCATCGCGATCATGCAACACTCACTTCCGCGAGCGTGTGCTACCTGACATGTCGCCATGGCTGGCTGAATCCGACAGAGACGGAAGGCCACATTCCCACCCACTGCCGTGCAGGGCGCTTTGCAGTGCCGTGTGTGACATGACGCGCATGCCTCGGAGGGGAGTCGATCGCTTCGGCGACCTCAGGTTCGCATACTCGCGCACCGGACTGGTCTGTCAGCCGGGCCCGGTCTGCGAGCGCTCTCGCTCACACAATTTGAGGGAAGCTCGAATCCCTGAATTTAGTGCAAATATTCGCATACAAATCCCATAAGAAATCTCACAGACGCGGTCGGCGCGTGGCAGGAATGCCGCAGGCATTTGGAAGGGGTCAGGAAAGCACCGGATTTGCATAGACCCTTGTGCATAAGCCGTGCATTGAACACGTGAGCTGATTACGGTCCAGCCTGTGGGTCGAGCAGGGCAGCGGAGTAAGGATATGTAAGGATGCAGTTCTCGCAACAGGGATAGCGGGGGTCGCTGTGGGAAACAGTCGACTGGCTGGGACACAGCACGCTGCCTCATAATGTGCACACGAGCCGCTGACGCCTGAGCACGACGATGCCGGCTTTACATCGGGATGCAAAGGGCGGTTGCGAGCCTGTCGTTGAGCATGGCATCAACCTTCACATACTAACAGCACTGCGGGATACTGCGGGCACAACGTTGGACTGCCTCCTCGACGCAACTGCTGCCGAAGGCCCCAGGCGCGTACCGCTACGTAAACCACGTATCGGCAGTAGAAGTAGTTGGCATTGCGAAACAAACGCAAACATGTATTTACAGGCGTAGAAAGATGCGAGAAAAATCTGCAGATAACGAGTAAGAGTCAGGAAGGTCACCGCCTATCAAAAAAAAGAAACCCTTACCTATCGCATCCTATCGGATGGTGGTTTGCTTGAACGTGCTTAGCGGCGTCGCCTACAGGTGGGAAAGGGCCCTGTACGTAGGGGGTCTATGGTGTCAGGACAGACGCTTCGATTTCTATCGTTCTCCGATAGGCGTCTACATGCCATCCCCTCTCCGGTGTGTTTCCTTTGCTTCCATTTTCATGCAATCATTGAGGCAGCAACGATCACCAGTGGAGCAGGCAAATGTAGGGAGCGATGGTGTGAGTTCGTGTTTCCGCCCGGACAAGAGACGTACGGAGGTCATTGCGAATGACTTTTGTCGGGGGGCTTCAGCTTGCTGTTGATACTGCACTCGTGCCCCGCAGAACCGGGGCAGTTCTGGGTCTTTCAGCACGCCACACACAGCGGTAATTTGCTCATCGAGGTCGATGGGCACTGAGCTTGCCAAACTTCTTTCTTGCCCGAGGCAGGGCCCTTGCCGCCCCTGTTGCGTCGCGGGCAGCCTTTGCTGATTTGCGCTACTGGCCTCTGCCTCCGCATGGTCGTTTTCCGTCAGTCTTTCTCTTGCATTTCCGTTTTTGATGGAGACACACTAGTTCTCAACGACGTCTTCGATACATTTTCCGTAGACACACCACATATTTTTCATTTTTTCATGAAACAGATATCTAAGTTTCAAGCAAACATCATTTTAGCTGTGAGAAAGCTGTGTCATGGCAGGACGGCCAAGTTCAACAGCACGAGTTCCGAAACAACAATCGTGCGGTCACTAGCTGAGAACTAAGAATGTAAGACTCAGAGCCCAACGACAAAGCTCAAGTCAGCTCAAATGCGTCGTCAAGTGCTATTGCGCGGTCGTAAGCCCTGAAGCACCGATCTTTGAGCTCGGCAAATGCTGGCCACGAGGCATGTGCGCACTGATGGAGGCGCGGGCGTTCTTCATCCCACTGCAAACTCAGAAACATATCATCAGAAAGCGAGTCGATGTCAATGAAGCCCAGGGCCACTCATTCCTCCACTAGAAAAATATGGGGCAGTTGCGCAGTGCGCGTTTTAGGCTACACCCACGGGACCGCACGTTGGCTGTCGCCCAAACCGCCTTCGCTGCTTCGCTCCTCGACCTCTCAGCTGACTGCGAGCCCGGCGACCCGCCGGCCTTGCACGCCAGGTGCTTGCGGATTCGCTCCGGTTTTACCGCGCCAGAGCCCAGCCGCGTTCCTGCGCAGTTCGCCTAAGCTTTGAGCCGCATTCCCCCTCCTAAGCTCGCGCTTGCTGTTGTAACACTGGGAGCGCTTGTCATTCTCGGTAAAAGGAGTGAACAAAAAGAGCGATGTTGATTGCAACAATGGGGCGGACAAAGCCCAGTCAAACAGTTTGTGGCCACAGCAGCATCACATTCCCGTTGCCTGCAAACCCTCCAAGTGGCGTCAATGCGAGCTTCAGCATGCTTCAGCCAAGGGGATGTTGCAAAGACAACGCCTACTGGAACAATGGCTCGGACAGTAGCCGGTTTGGCAAGAATCTGGAACTGACGTTCGGTCGACAAACACGTGATACTGTTCTACCCGCATTTGCAGTAGTGCCCATGGAGCAACATGCAGCGACAGCAGCATTGCATGCATCAGAAAAGAAAATGCAGCCGCATCGTCGTGAAGATTTGTTTGTGATCCCGCACGTGGTTGCTCTGGAACGGTCGTGAACCCAAGTGGCGAATTGCCTACTCCGGAACCAGGGAGACCTGAGCACAAGGTCCCTACAAGTTCCGACAGAGCTGACAGCGATTGGTAAAAGCAGCAACCCAGCTGACCCATCCTGGGTACGGTTTCATTAGGTACCGGTTGAACCCCCCTGACGACCCGACTAGGAATGTGCCCTTGCGGAAAGCTTATGAGCCAGCTCCCCATTGGTCGGCTTCGGCGTGTCAGGGCAACTTCACCAAGCTTGACGCATGGCGGCTCGACATTGGGTTTCATCTCGATTGATCAGTTGACCTGCCACCAGAGTCCGCGTTTGCGCCTGATGCTGAGCATGTTTCCGGTTCTCCACGGGTCGAGCCGTCGAGACTTGATCAGAATCCTTCTGCCAGTCGGAGCACTTAGCGTGCCAAGATGGCTTTTAGCTCGCGAGGACCTGCCAAACCTAAATGTGCAAGCTGAGATCTTTTTCCTGACCACACCAGCGTTGCGGTGAACCCTCCGTGCTCACCGGAGCGGGAGGCGACTCGGCCCGCAAGCGCGAGGACGTGGTCGAGGGCCGGCTGCTGGCTCGTAACGCTGCCGGGGAACAACCACGAGGCGCCCAACGCCGTGCCCCCCACAACGTGCTGCACCGCGATCGATAGCATGCCCCACCACCGTCGTGCCCAGGCACTCGAGGCAGTGGCGCGCAAGGCTGGCGACACGCGGAGGGCTCGGACGCGAACGAGCTGCCAGAGCCCCTTGGACAACTGGATGTCGAGACAGGCGGCCTGGGAGCGCAAGGACAGTGCAATGACTTCCTTGTTGACTTCTGTGTTTTCGGAACACCTTGGAAGAAGCCAACCAGGCTCAGGACCAATGAGCAGTTAGGTGGACGGTCAATGCGATGCGGGGGTTTGTGCGCGCATCGTCGACTTCGCGGCCGTGAATCTGGCTGGAACGGGACGAGCGATGACCAACCTTGCCGAGCCGTGCCCTAGGAGTTTGTGTCTGTTGCTTGCGCAGGCTGTGTGCCAACATGCAAAGTGGATTGTCGAGCGCAGTCCGCTCGACATTGCTCGGTGCGCGAAGTGCGAGACCGCTCGCACCCTGGACCACGACGACAGCCGGAGAGACCCGATCTTCTCCTTCGTGACGTCCCGCTGGTCGAACCGACCACTGATGCGCTGCAAGTCGCGATTTGCAATCTTTGGTGCTTGAGGTTCTGGTTGAAATGTTGTGTGCGTTTGTGCAAGTGCTTTACAGCAATGGCTTTCCGTTACAACATGTTCGGCAATTGCTCCCGTCCGTCTCCGAAGCCAGCTTGGCCGTTGGGAGCGGCTGGACTCCAAGAGCGTGAGGCTATTTTCGCATTTTTGGATGACACGTATGTCGTGTCAGCACCCGAGCGCACGGGTGCGTTGCACGGCGCCCTTGAGGGCGCGCTGTGGCGCCATGCGCGCATACGCCTCGACCAAGGCAAAACTTATGTGTGGAATGCTGCAATTGAAGAGCTTGCCGGCCTTGCCTGTCTCCAACCCGTCGGCGCAGAACCAGTCTGGACGGGTGCTTGGTCCTTGCCAGCGGACCAACAAGGACTACTGTACTGGTGCTAGGCGCACCGCTCGGGACTGAAGCCTTCGTGCAACTGGAGCTGCGCCGCAAGTGTGAGACCCAGGACCAACTGCTTATAATACCCGCCTGCCTGCCGTTGGGGACCTGCAGTGCGCGTGGCTCCTCATGCTTTGCTGCGTTTCCCCACGTGCCTACTATTTGCTCCGGATGCTCTCGCCTGGCGCGACAGAGGCCTTTGCGCGCGAGCATGACGCTGCTGAGCGCGCATGCCAAGGGGCCTTGCTGTCGCAGGACTCCCTGCCCCCACAACCACTGCCTCAACCATAGCAGCGCCTCCCGCAGCTCCCTTTGCGTTACGGTGGCCTCGGACTCCGCTCGGCAGCGGACGCCGCCCCCGCCGCATACGAGGTATCCTGGGCAGACTGCTTGCCGACCATTCGAGCACGGGCGTCGCTGGCAGCCGCTCGAGCGAGCGACACCGCGCTGCCCCTCGCAGCAGCACGTCACGCGGCCGCTTGCCTCTGCGAGCAGGGCTATGATGCTCTCGCTTGGGATTCGCTGCTGCACGCGCGGCCCGGGCACGACGAACGCGAGTTTAGGGATTTTCTGCGAGGCTGGCAGCATCGTGCTGCCCTCGCCGGTGACCACCGCACGCTGGATTTTCATCTTTCTTACGCTGATGCCGCATCTCGAGCGCTGCTGCTGTCACGCGGGGCGTGCCTTCACAGTCTTCCCCACCTCAGCCGAGTTGGCGGTACCGTCACCGCTCTTCCGCGTCTTGCTGCTGCGACCGCTTCGCATGCCGATGCCAGTCGCACCGTGCACATGCGCCTGCCGCGGTCGCCTTGACCCTCTCGACGAGCACAGGGCTGCATGTGCAACTTCATGTGTGCTCGCATCTCGAGCCCTTCCTCCCGAGCGGGCAATCAGCAACCGGTTGATGCCACCATCGTAAGCCCTGTCACGCGGGCGGGTGATGCCCAGCCGGGTGCAAACGTTGTCGATGGGGCCGCGAGGCGCAAACGTCACCAGACTTACCCAGAGCTCGTGCGCCCTCGCCGCTGTCGGCCTTGAGGTGGGGGGCCGGTTTGGCGCAGAGGCTGCCACCTGGCTCCGGTTGCTCGCCGGGCAACATGCCTCGGACGTGCAGCCGGCCATACGAGCAGCAGCGCGTGCGGCGTGGGTTGCCCGTTGGTCCGGCTGCTTGGTGTCGCTGCACAGCGCGCCGTCGCCGCGTCCTTGTTGGAACTCCCGCTGGCAGGGGAGTGCGGCGTTGCCGGAGAGGCGCCCGAGCTGCACGAGGTCCTCGCTAACGTGCTGGCAGGTTCCGCCGGCTGGCAGCCGCCAGGGGCCTCGCTAGTGAGTGCTTCCGTAGGATTAGGTAGGCACTGACCAGTTCGACTCTGGGCTGCCGGACAACGGTGCATGGAAAAAACAGTGGCCTCTTACCAAAACGGAGTCGACATTCCGCGTTTGCACTGCAATTTGCGGCTGCTGAATCAGCTTACTCCGGCCTTTTACCTGCAGGACGTCATGGCAAGGTCGATCGTGCCATCTTTACCGAGACACGCCAAAGAGGCTATCCGAGCGGCCAGAGCCCTTTTTCCTTTGTTTTTTGTCGTTGCGGCCCAGCGCACATCTGTCTTTCTGGGCAGCTGCAGCCGGGCGATGCCGGGCGAGGTGGTGGACGATGTGCTTGCATAGATGTTGCATCACCTGGCATCCAACCTTGTCTTGAAGTGGAGCGAAAAAGACCAGAAGCGCAGGAAGGATTGTTCATGAGTGTGCATGAACATCGTGACTGTGCACAGCAGCTTTGTGGCCTTCCCGGCACACCCGGACGAGGTGCTCGCATAAATGTTGCAGCACCTGACATCCAACCTCGTCTTGAAGCGGAGCGAAAAGGATTGGAAGCGCAGGAAGGATCTTCAGGGATGTTCGGATCAGCGATGTGAGGCGTATCGAGTCCGTTGAACCTGCAGGTGTGGCGTAGTGATGCATAGTGTGCAGTTCGCCGTCGATGCCGCGATCGTCTCCCCGCTCAGACGTGACGGCATGCCGCGCGCCAGCGCTGATTTTGACCTTGGCATGTTGCATGCCTGCGTAGAACGAAACCGACCAGAACAGGAACAAAATCCTGCGGTGCCAACCGTCGTCCTGTCAGCATGGAGACAACCCACCTTCCCTCCACACGCGTCGCGGCCCTGAGCGCGCCGGCTCCCGTTGCCAGGCTGTGAAGCTGCCAATTTCGTCTGGTTGTTGGTCCGATCCGCCGTTGCAGCGCGAACCAGTGGTGGCTGCATTCGTTGGGCGTTGGTCGGGCTTGTTGTCGGTTGCCGCAGCAAGGTCCTTTGCTACCTTTCGCCAATACCGCCAATGTTGATGGCAAGCCTCCGTTGCCTCCCCTTGTTTCTGTTTCACGCCTCCTTGCCTAGTGAGCTGCACTGGGACCGCGTGGTATGGTGCTAAAGCGGTGTGTGGCGTGTGCGTGGAGAAAGTTTGGAAAACGATACAAATTAAGAAACAATTAGCAACAGTTGTTTTTGGCTGGCGAGTGCTGGCTGTGTAGAGTGTTGTTGTAAACCAGAGAAGCATCCAGGACATGCACAAGTCCTGCAGGGCGAGCGGTCAGTCCATGCCCCCCCTTCCCAGCGTTTTTCTTGCGCGGAACCAGGTCGCACACACCGTGTAGGCTGCAGGTGCACTGGGATTTCGCTATCACGGGACGTAAAACATGTAAACCGTATGGGAACAAAAAGGAAAACAGGACGTGCATATATCACACAGCATACATCAGTAGGTTGCAGGCGTCCGGCGCAAAAGTTGTCGCCCACACTTCTTGGATGTGTACGCACGGCCCGCAAGAGCGTGCCCTCGTTTCCTTGCGGCTGAAGGAAAGCATGACTGCGTCTGGAGCGTCGCTAGCAAGATGTTGCGTGCATCGGAGACCGCACGCCAAACGTCTTAGCTAGTTCAATCGATGCTTGTTGCCAGGGCATTACACGCGACCGCAATCTGGTTCACGAGGCTGGCTTTGAAGTATTTGTGTGCACTGGGCTACCCAGTTGTTGCTTAATGTTGTGGTTGAACCAGAATTGCCACACTTCTGGTGAAGGGCAAGCCCAGCACGTTGTGGTCGATGTAGGAACAACACAGAACAAGCTAAATCCGGTGCACAGCGGCGGATGCCAGCATCCGCATGCAGGGAGGGCGAGAATGTTGAACTTTTTTGAAGGGCAATCTGAAACACGGCAGTTCGGGGAGAAGTTTCTTATTCTGGCACATTCTGGCCACATAACAAGAGACTGGAACACACATGATCCATGGTGTTGCTCGGTGTGCAGGAGGTGACAGCGTCGCGAAACAAAGAACGAAATTTAGTTCATTGTCGGGTCCTTAGCGCACATGTCATCACACGTGCGTTTGCCCGGCATGCCGTATGCAGAACATGGTGTGCTAAAGCTTGAGATGTGAGGCCGTGAATTCAATCGGAAAGGTTGGAGTCAGCCCGGAGCTCGGCTTGCGAATGAACCCGAGCATCAAGTTCTCATGACGACCACGTGATGGTTACAACCGGTATCGGACGCCAGGCAACAGCTTTGCCGTGTTGTCCGGGGTATGGATTACACCTACCACGCCAGCCAGGTTTCTGTCGCGACTGAAGCGGTTGCAGATCATGCTTTGACAGTGACAATTATGGCCGGTCAGTCATTCGATGGACAATCATTGTTAGTAACTGCGTCATGCGTTTGCCAGGCTAAAGCACAGCCAACGCAAGACAACCGTGGCTCGTTCGGATCAGCGTGCGATGTTTGTGGTGGCCGGGGGTCATACCGCATTTCTTGTGGAGTTGTAAAGCACTGAGGTGAGCTGGTGTGGGCAGCCAAACAATCGGAGAACTCGAAAGTGCGCCACGCTCCGAAAGTGGCTTCTACTCACATTCCCTGCTGGGCAGGATTGTTGTGCGTGTTGTGGAAGGATTGCTCACTGCAGTTGCATCCGGCATCGAGAACATTGGTCTGAGTCCTGAGGCAAGAAAGAATTGGAGCACACGTTACGTCGGAATCCCAGGCACTTTGGAAGCTGTGAATCCGAGTCAGGTGCATGTGTTCACAAAGTGTTGTGTATGGAAATATCTAGGAGAAGTGTGTTGTGTGTCGTGTGTGTATGCACCAATATCAATTGCAATGTTGTATGTACCAAAAGCTAAATAAGCAGAATAGACAGAATGAGCAACATATCTGAAATACGGGCACGACATGGCACGAACACATAGATCGATGGATAAGCACATTCATAGCGATATTGTGTATGTGTTGTATTGTATGGAATTGAACTGAATTGTAATGCAATGTAATGTAGTGTGGTGTGATGTAATGCAATGCAATGCAATGCATTTATGCATGTATCTATGTCATGTATGTATGCATGTGTACATATGTATATTTACAGAAGGCCCGCGCAGCCAGCGCACCTGTCGCCGTCCGCCGCGCTGCTCAAGCCGCTTGGGTGTACCGTTGGAGCGGCATCCTCTCCGTTGCCGCGCAGCGAGCCTTCGCCACTTCGCTGCTCGAGCTTCCCGCTGCCGCAGAGCTCGGTGCTGCTGGTGACCCACCCGCTTTGCACGAGCTCCTGGCCGACGCACGCTGGTTGCAGGCCCCCGCTAACAGCCGCCTCCCAGCCCGCCCTGCCTAACCCGTAGACAGCAGTTTGCACAGGGACCGGACCTAGTACCTCTGGTGCTGTCGCAAAAAGGTGCGGAAAAAAAAAAAAAACATATGCAAAAAAGTGAGTACACTTATTTATTTATTTATTTATTTATTCATTTATTCATTTATTCATTTATTCATTCATTCATTTATTCATTCATTCATTCATTTATTCATTCATTCACTCATTCATTCATTTATTTATTTATTTATTCATTGATTCATTCATTGATTTATTCATTGATTTATTCATTGATTTATTTATTTATTTATTTAATTATTTATTTAATTATTTATTTATTTATTTATTTATATATATATATGTAAGTGTCTATGCACATCTGTTCATATCTATGTATACACATGCCTACATACATACAGACCTACATACATATGTACATATGGACAGTACACATGCATGCAAACAGAGATACCTGTTGCGATGCTGAAGATCCCGCCGAGCAGATCTTAGGCAAGACACCCTTCTTCATGAACATGGAGAGGGAAAAAGTCGGCATCATCCACAAGATAGCGAAGGTGGATGGAGTTTGACAGCACTAGCCAGCCTGTTCATGTTTAGAAGTAACGAATGGGGACCGAAAGGTTTGCGTGCAGCTGATCCAGCCTTCAGTTTTATGATGCAGCCGCCAACGTGCATGAAACTTTGCGGATAGCATGATCACGGACGATTGGGGGAAGGAGCGGGCCGCAACAGTGCTTCTTTCCGCGGCAGGTGGCAACAGTCAGGCACGAGCGGAAAGGCCAAGTCATCTTCCGTCCTGGACTCGGCTTATGGGCATCGGACACGCGGACAGTTTCTTCCGGTGCGAATCAGGGCAAGTAAAGATGGAAGTGGAACATCCTAGCCGCCATCAGCGTTCGGACCCCGAGGCCAAGGAGACCAAGCGACGAGCCCGGAGCTTGAAAGCCGTAGACGACTTCTTCCCAAGACGTCTGTGTGTGTGTGTGTGTGTGTCCCTTTGTGTGCGTGCTGGCAGACAGCGCGTGAGCTCCAAAGACTCGTCGGCCAGAAAGGTGTGTACCTTCTTCTGAAAGGCAGCGTCTCAGCCGGAGGCTTGTCTCGAGTTTTGGAGCTCCAGCAGCTTGGAGTTGAAATGGGAGTTTCCGTAATTAGGGGTACCATAATTTGGTACAATAAGGATCCTACTATTTAGGGTGCTATGTTAGGGTCCCCTATTTTCGGAAACCCCAAATGGAAGCCCATGAAAGCCTCCCTAAAGTCTTGCCCTGCTGACGCCTGGCCTAGCATGTCAACTGGGATTTGGAAGCCCTCGTTGTAAGGGTTTGGTCATGTCCTCGAGAAAGCTACAAGCAGAAGCTACGCCGGCTTGCTTGCTTCCTGGAGCAACATTGGAGTAACGTCGGAACACAGAGGTTCAAACTTAAAAACCCAAGCAGTAAACCCCAAAAGCTGCTCTCGTCAGACCCAAAAACCTAACACCAGTATTTTCCCAGCTGTGAGAGTCGACAACCCCCGAAATCCGAAAACCCAGTGCCGGCAAATCCCTGGAGCAGTGAGGTGCTGGTTCGGTCCGCAGACGCTCCTCCAAGCCCGCGGCCCGACCTGGGGAAGGACGGCAAGATGCTTTTTGGGGAATTTCGCCGGGGGCTACGATCAGACGGGTGAGCTTGAGGGGTCATTCTGGTCTCTCCACCTCGTCGCATCACATGTTTGAGAGACGGCTCGCTCTTGGGCAGGATCAGATGCCGTCAACTCTGACTGAAGTGCGGTTGCACACCCAGGTTCTTGCTCGTGTTGGATGTAAGCTCGAAGCACAACCGAACAAGATCACCATGCCTAGATAATGTATCCTGGGGGGGGTGGTACTGGGGTAGGCACTGAGAGGGGTCAGGCCGTAATGTATCCTGGGGGGGGTCTTCCAATATCATGCGCGGAGCCTGTTTCCAAGTCTCAGTTTCCGGTGGCTAATTCAATATATATATATATATATACATGTATATATGCGGGAAATCTGAAGCAGTGCGCAGTGTGATGTCATTTTTGTTGTGATTTCACTATCTGCCCTCAGGCATTTTGCCTCGTAGGCGCATGTGGAAGCTGGCTTTAGTCTTTGATTGACATGATCCATGCACTAGCATGAACGACACAAACTGGAAAATGGATCATGGCACCCCAGCATTTACTTTGGATCTGAAGCCACTATTACGGCATAGGGGGACGGGCAGTTTAGTAAGCCACTATGTCGGCACTGGGTCGTACTATAACTATATTTCTAACTTAAGCCACTTTTACGGCATAGGGGGACGGGTTTAGTAAGCCACTATGTCGGCACTGGGTCGTACTATAATTATATCTCTAACTTAAGCCACTATTACGGCGTAGGGGGACGGGTTTAGTAAGCCACTATGTCGGCACTGGGTTTTAGACATGACAGACATAGAAGCACATTGCAAACTTTCCGCATGCCATGGCATTGCAAGCTCCGGACCTACAATGGCAGTCGTCGGGTGTGCACTCCACTCAGTTTCATTTTGTTCTCCATTCGGGCTGCATGCGGCATTTGTGGGATTTGGTTACTGACGCCTCCCAGTTTCCTTCCGCTTCATTGACCACGACCGGGGGATCTACTCGGAGTTGTACAAGTCGAAGATCCAGGCAAGGGGGGGATGAGATAGGTAGGCCACCCAACAAACCACTGTCCGTCAAGCCAGGCCGACAAGTGGGCACAAGCAGAAGGATTGCATCCAGCCGGGGCCTTGGATTTCAGTCGGCGGTCGGATGCGGTGGGTATGAAAGCATGTGCCAGGTGCCAGAGAGCATCAAGGAGAGACCCGCCAGACACTGGCCGGAGGACGGCAGTGCAACGGAGGAGGAGGTCGGATGGGTTGTGGCTCGCTTGGTTTGTTCCTTGATTTGCCCCGGTGTCTTCCCTGCCAGGCTCCTGACAGTGGCCTTCAGGCAGCTCTGACCTTGGACTTTGGATGGTTTTGCTGAAACGTTCGGACCTTTTGACCACTGGAAGGTTCCTGTTTCCTCTGGTGGCACGCCCCCGGCCATATCCTCAGAGAACATGGTCCTTGGTCCAAGGGTGTTGTGGAGTCTGTTCGCCAGGCTTCTTCGGCACCGGCTCCTCCTCTTCTAGAAGCCCCCGAGGTGCGCCTTTGGGGGTTTGTGCATGTGAGGTGGTTGGGCCTTGGGCTTGCCACGGGTTGGGGACTTTGGGATATTCGGAAGTGGCCTCTGAACTCGAGGAACCTCCTAACCCTGCATGTGCAAAGCTTCGGAAACTTCAAGGATTGCCAGGGGGCTGGGAATGCAGCTGGAGCCATTGGTGATGATGAGGCCAGCCGTTCACTCGCGGAGTTATTGGGATTGAGATTTGGGGCTTAGGGTGTTCTCGGGGTGTTTTTCACTTTCGTGGCGGCGGTCCATTTGTGCTGACGGTAGTGCTGTGCAGGATGAGTTGAGTCGCAGCTTGAGTGCATCCGGCTACATGTGGTCCAAACTCAGGGAAAGCTTGCTTGATTGTGATTATCAGATTCAATCCCAATTGTGAGCAGTGGTTGATTTCGATTGTCCGTACGAACGAAGCCAAACATAGCCAAACTGTGAACACATGGCTTATCGATCCCTCTAGGTCCAGAACACAAACACAAAGCTGCATGTGTGTGAGAGTTGTGTGAGCTTCTCGTGCATGGCTGAGTGCTGCTACATACCTGGCTAGAGTTGGCCGAAGATCCTCGCATTTGCTGGAGCCTTCTTTTTCTTGGGAGCCTATTGAACCTGGAGAGGAGATTCCTGCATCGATCCAAATCCAATAGGCCTGGGAAACGTTCAGCTTTGGATATCCTTGGGCGATGAAGAGGCCTGCTCAGGCCCCGGCCAGGAAGGCGATAAAGGCCATGAAGTCCATGAAGGCGATGAGTGCCATGAAGAGTATGCCGGCGATGAAGGCCATGAAGGCTGCAGGGGCGAAAGCGATGAAGGCATTGAGGTCTATGAAGTCGATGAAGGTCATGAAGAAGCCCGCCCAGCGTGCACAGAAGAAGAAAGGCGACGACGAAAAGGAGGAGAGGATAGCCTTGCTGGAGGCACAGGTGCGAGGGCTGTCGGAGAAGCTTGGTGGCATGGATGGCAACCTGAAGTTGGTGAACAGGATCACGTTTTCCATGGCCCGCCGGATCAACAGGCACTTGCCCATCAGCGACGGCTCCGACGATGACAAGGAGGACGATGACAAGAAGCAGGACGACGACAAGAGGCAGGACGATGGCCAGAAGACGTATGACGTCGAGGAGCACAACCGCTTCTTCTTTGGACCGTGGCAGCCTCCCGCTCGCGACGACGATGGCAGCGATGACGAGCCCCCCAAGGGCAAAGGCACGGGCAAAGATGGCAAAGCCGGCAAAGGCAAGGCCTTGGCTTCCAGCTCAGACGAGGATGTGCAGAAGGGCAAGGGCAAAGGCAAGGCGTTGGCTTCGGAAGACTTTGCACCCAGGACGCCTGAGTTTTGAGCGCTATGTCGAGACGGTTCGCCAATCTGACATCTTCGGAAAGCTTTGCTTTGCACCCAGGATGCCTGAGTTTTGGGCGCTATGTCTCACGGTTCGCCAATCTGACATGAGCAGCACACAGCACGCAGCATAAACATAGCAGCAACACACAGCACGGAGGCGGCACACACACATAGCAGCACAACCGCACAGCAGAACACAGCACAGAGCATCCGATGTTTCACATCAACACGAGGGGTGAGTTTCATTGTGTGTATGTGTGTGCAGGGGTGCCGGGGTTTTTAATTCAGTATGGGGTTTCACCTGGGCATTGGCCGGGATAGCTCATGTAGATGCTTGGGGGGGGGTATTCGGCACACGCACACACACACACACACACACACACACACACACACACACACACACACACACACACACACACACACACACACACACACACACACACACACACACACACACACACACACACACACACACACACACACACACACACACACACACACACACACACACACACACACACACACACACACACACACACACACACACAACACACACACACACACACACACACACACACACACACACACACACACACACACACACACACACACACACACACACACACACACACACACACACACACACACACACACACACACACACACACACACACACACACACACACACACACACACACACACACACACACACACACACACACACACACACACACACACACACACACACACACACACACACACACACACACACACACACACACACTGATGGATTCGGCCAAGAGTACGAGTGCAAGAGGAAAAAGAGAGGCATGTTGTTCATGTTGCAAAAGCTTGTCAGATTGTGGCAACCGTACAACTTGTTTGTTGTCGAATCAACCGCCAAAAGTGGCAACTGAAAACTCTCTAATCTTGGCACAGGGGCCTTCTAATCGGGCTGGCACAGGGGCCCCAGCTCAATTTTGTGCAGGTACAAGGTTTGGCGTCCCAAACCTCTTCCCATGGTGTTGCTAGCTTCGTTGGCCAGCGTCACAACACCATGCGCTGGCCCCCTGCAACATTTGATTCGGTAAATGTCAAATGTCTGATTGAGTTGCAAAGCAAAAATTGCAAACAGTGTAGGAGTGACCCTCTGCTCCCATGTGCTAGGGAGGTTCACACACACACAGCCCCAATGGGGCGTGCATGCTTCAAGTAGAGTGAAATGTCTGATCCGTGGCAAAAGAGTGAGTGGCGCACTTTTCTCGCTGTCACTAGCGGTCGGGTGATTGTCGTATTTCCTGATCCGAACAGGTTCTAACAAAAAGCACCGGCTTCAACGTGGCTAATGTGGTGACTGAATCCCAATCATGTAGTCGTCGACGGTTTTGTTCGAAGAAGAAAGCTGGGATTTTAGGAGTTCTGCCGGTGATCTCCTTGATGCGGTAGGAGAAGATCTTGCGAGCTTGTAGAACGTTGTCACCCAGACAAAGCACCACGTGTAAGAGCATGTGCTTGTCTCTGGTGATGCGGTCGGGTGGAATTTCAACAGTCATCCGAAAACATTGTCCTGCCATGGAGTACCATGGAAGGCCGGCCTCGGCAGCCTTTCGCTTTGTCATATTTTGCTGCTACCAACCGACAAACGCTTGAACAAGGAATGCAAAACAACATGGACATGCTGTGTGCTCAGGAGAAACAACCAAGTGGTGTCGTGCTGACACTCGCATGCGCAGGCTTTTTGTCACGCTTAGCGGATCTTGCAGCCCTAATCCGTCCTGAGTATTAGGATCCAACAGCGAGTTTGTTGGGACAGTCACTCATGATCTTGAAATGGCATCTACATCTGAAACCTGCACGTACCAGCATTTTTGCACAAGCGGTTTTGGACCGCTTATGCTGAATAATAGGATGCACAATATCGTAAGGTGCAATCGAGTCAGAAGACCAAGGATCTCGCGATGGAGATCGGTGTGCGTCCTCAGCCATGTGTGACGTTGCCGTAGGTGACGCTGATGATGTTGAGTGCGAAGAGCGTGTCCTCTTTCGTCTTGTAGTATGTGGATGTTGGCGTTGTTGCTGTGTTGTGGATTGGGATGCTGGTGAGATGTTGCGTGTTTTCTTTGTTTTCACGACTGTTTTGTCCTTTTTGTCTTTGTTGTCTTTCTTCTTTTTTGTCTTCGTTGTGTGCTTTGTTTTTTGCTTGTGTGTGTGACTGACTGCATGGGAGGATGTGGCGGTGTCATCCTTCCTCAGAAAAGCATCAATCTCTTCGGATCCCCATAGGCTGCTGTCGTCGTCTTCGTCCATCTGTGTGCGATCCTAAATATGTTTCAACAACTGTAGTTCTGAGAAATGGCTGCGGAGTCACAACTGCATTAAGGCGTGTGCATACGCTGATCTTCAGAAAAGAGAGAGAGATGTACAAAGATACATCACTTGGGCAACCTCACCGGCTGGCATGACCTTTCAACATGGTGCTCTTAATGTTGACCCTCATCAGGGATGATGGGGTTCACAGCACAGCTTTGCTGTGTGGTTGTTGGCTGCCGGGGGCAGCAAATGTGCATCTAATTGTCAACTCAGCGATGCTGCTCACGGAGTTCTTGATCGCTTTCTCTTGTTGGATGTAGGAGTTGATGTAGTGGAAGCTGGCTCCTTTTGGGTAGGAGTCGTTGATGTCGGAAGCTGATCAGGTTGCTCCGAATGCTTTCGTATCCACTCTGCAGATGCGATGAAGTACTCACGCCACCATGAAGAGCCGTTAGTGGCCCAGTGCCATCTCCATTGTGATGCCGTGGGAGATCGCGATCTGGTGCGTTGTTCCATGGTGCTAACACAACTGGTTGTTTTGCAAAATGCTGCGGGAAAGAGTGTATCAATCGCTGCATACAAACACATGTGAAGAGAGTGCACTGACTGCCTCACTTGGCAAAACAACGATTGTTGTTTTCACCGTCTGCTGCAATCACCCAATGGTGGTATAAAACATGTTTGATCACCTATTGTTGCGAAGCTTCGAGTCTTTCCACTCGTTGCTTTAGCTCTGTAATCTGCCGGGTTGTTTGCAGAATAAACTCGGCTAATTGGTCGCGTAGAGCCTCGTCACTGAATGTGGAAGGTTCACTTCCGGTTTCGGACTCATAGTCCCGATGCTGTGTCAAAATCTCCATGAGGGCTGCGGAGAGAGCTTCACGTCGTGCCTCATCGACGGGTGGCGAATCTGTAGTCGCTGTGTTTGGCGGAGATGCGAGTCGCTCATGGCTCGATGTCGGGATTCAAATAGGTGTCACTGTGAGGCAAAACTTCAGAAGGCAAAGTTATGGTATTGTCTGAAAGCAACATGTGTTGAAAAGTGAGACGTATGCACTACCTGGCACTTTTTTATACCGGCTTGCCTTAGCAGCATATTCACGACCAATCAGGCGCGTTTTGCCTGATGAGGCTTTCAAGTACGTCGAGCTGCTGTTTGCACGAGGAGAGGATCGCCGTGGTAGCCTCGTGCTGAGTAGTCAACACCGTTGTAGCCTGTTGTATCAGGCGCTCGAGTTTGGCATTCGACTCAAGCAACGAATTGTGAAACTGCGTCATTGCTGCCATAATCTCAGCCGATGAATCCGGATCAGGGTGATGCGGAGGTGGAAATGGCGGAGTCGCCGGTGCAGCCACTGCTGCGTCCTGTTGTTCTTCCGGATCTTGGTGTTGCTCTTGGTAAGTCTTGGAAATCTTCGTCTTCTGCAACACGTAGAAACTGAGAGCGCAAAAGCGCCGGCTGTGGATTGTGGCTGCCAACCGCAGGTTGCTCGTTGCGGCGTCTGCTATGCTTGGAGATGGATGGCCGAGGACGGCCGCTCAGCGCTTTGTGGCTCGGCTGCAATCTGCCAGTCATGGCACTTTTATACATGATGATGCCTCAGTTAACCCTGAAAATGGCTGCGGGAAACACTGTGTTAATACAAGGCTGCTCTCATGTTGCAAAATTGCACGGCTCTGGACCCACGCACGGAAAGCTGGCGCAGTGTTTTGCTTACAGCTGTTGATCAGTATAGCCGGCAGCGATGTAGAGATCGCGCATGGCTCGAATGGCTGATGTGGCCTCGCTGCATGGTGTTGTCACTCTGCGTACCATGCGTGTGCGGGCCTGAAAACTGCTGCGAAGTGTTGAAACAGAGGTGGCTGACTGTGGGTGCAAAATGTCCGCCTTGTGCAAAGTGCATTGATGCGTGAGGCTGCTGCACTGAGGGTTTATTGCGAAACCCAGGAAAATGTTGGCCGGTTCAGTTTCAAGCTGAACCGGTGGTTTGTAAAAAGATGCATCAGTGAGCTGTGCAAAAGGAGGCAGTCGGGTCAGCTGTGCAGGTAAAAGAAGGACACGGTTGTCGACGTATCTGGTAGCAAAAAAGAAAGCTTGGTCCTGCTTGTTGTGATCTGGAAAATGCTTGTGGTTCGTGAAAAGCTGTTTGTATGTGTGGTGCCAACACTGTTCCTCGACGGCAACAACGATGTTGCATAGGGCTGGGCTGCAGGGCGAGCCCATAGGTGCACCGCGAAATTGCTCAATAAGTGATGTACCGACAGTGAAGTAGTTGAGTCGGAGCACTGCAATGATAAGTTGTGGTATATGTTGTAATTGAATGCATAGTTTGTTGCCTGAGGAGGCTTCTTGCTTCTTTTGTCTTCTTTTGCCCCTGTGGACTCGATGTGTGGGGTCTTTCTGTGAGTGGTCAATGAAGAATTTGGAAGAGTGTAGGGGGTTCTTTTCTCTGTACCATCGAACCATAATGCTGTATGCTGAAAGAAACCGGCTCTGATCGACCGATGTAAAGAAGCCAGCCAAATCCTGGTTGTACAGGATGTAATCTGTTGAATCGTGTAATTTCCTGCGTTGATGCAGGAAAAATGCTGTTTGCTTGAGCTGTGTTATGCCATCTCCTTGGTGAAAGGAGTTTGGGCATGCTTGAAAAGTCATCAGCTGCAGTACGTCCGCTAAGGCTTCCCACACTTTCCTGCCCATGGTGTCGATGAACGCCACTATGGGACGGCCTTTTGTGAATTGCTTCTTTCTTTTCGGTAAAATGTAGGCGCGTGGGATGCGTCCCCATTGTGGAAAAGCCCATATGTAAGATGGAAGAAGGCTGCGGATGTCTGTGTAGACATCAAAGTGGTGTTGTAGAGGTTGGTGCTGCGAGATCCGAAAGATCTCCTTGTCTAAAAAAGTGTTGTGTATGGCAGTGTGATATAGTGCTGGGCAGTACCACGTGAGGCGGTTCGGAAAGTGATCTTCGCAGTGGATGATGCCCGAAGGTATTTTGTGTTGGACTTGCTTGATCATCTTGACCTGGAGTATGTTGTGTTGGTTGCAGTGTGCGTTGTGTTGTGGTATTTGTTCAGATACGAACTGCTTTGCAGTTTGGTGGTTGTGAGGCAGTCCATAGTATCTATGCCATGTGCGTATGGCTCGGCATAATTGTGAAGCCAACTGTGTGGGCTTCTGAAGGCAATTGCTTTTGCCGGAGTATGCCAAAAATTGGTGTTGTGGTTGTAGTTCTGCAAGTTGGATAGCAATGTGATTGTTGAAAATATGCTCCTGTGGAACTTGTGAGTGTAGTGGTGAGCAGGTACAGGGTGGTGGTGAATCGGGTCGCCATGTAGTATGGGCGTCGCGCCAATTGTGTAGAAGTTGTTGCATGGGTGGGTGTTTCTTGTAGACAGGTTTTGTGCTGGGGAGATGGAATGGTGGAATGTGTTGTTTGTTGCTTGTTAACCGAGAACGCAAAAATTGTCGTAGTTGTAGGGTGAAGGTGGGGTGTAAGAGTGGCTGTAGGTAAATGGGTTTTGTGACAGGAGGTGGTTTAAGTCGTCGTTTCTTGAAGACGGTGTTGAGAGCTTTTTGAGCGTGTCTGCGGTCGCGTCGTGGTAAGTTGTTTGAGAGTTTGTGTAAAGCATAAACTGTGGCTGCTGGTGTATCCGAGCGAAGGAGTTGCTTTGTTGTGTCAAATCTGGTGCGGGTGTTGGAGGTAAGATGTGAGACTGTGGTCCAGGCCTGTTTCCTGGTGTTGAATAAGGTGGAGTTGGTGAAGCTTCGAATGGAGTGGTGTAGTTTGCCTCGGCGTTGCTTCGACCATAAAGTGGCTGTGCCGTTGTGCTTGTTGTTGGCTGCTTTTGTGAAGCCGGAAAAAGCTCCTTTCATGTGTGATGTGATGTAGGGAAAGTTGAGCTAGGATTGGTGATGTTGTATGAGAGTGTTCTCTGTGGCTTCTAATTGCTCGGTGGGTATGTTGGCTTGTAATACAATTGGTGTGTATTGGTGGTAGCATTTGTGTTTATGCCACCATAGTAAAGAAAGTTCGGCTTGTACAATCTTGTGTTGTTGAAGTTGCTTGAATTTTCGATTACGTGTACCCTCTCGCTGTGTGAGAGAGTGACTTGTACTGCCGATGTAAACGTAGCCACGAAAAGGTTGTTGCGTGGTAACTCTGCAGTATACCACCTGTGGCTGGCGAAAGAAAGAGAGTGTGTACGATGTAAAGGAAATGTTTGAATGTGCAAAAAGTCTCTGTAGGTTGGAGAAATGTCCTTCCTCATGTTTGAGGTAGAAATGCTGTGTGCGAAGTAACAAAGTCAGGCCTTGAAGCCAGAGTATGATTTGATAGAATTGTGTGGAGACTGGTTCTGCCAAAGGTGCGACGAATTGTAAAATGGATCTGCCTTGATCCAGAATGCGTGTGATGTTCTTGAATTGTTTTTGTCGGAAAATTGTTGTGTGATCAAGTGTTTGTCGGTGTTGAAGTAAGTGCTGTCGGAGTCACTCTGTCATCTGACTGATGATGGCGACGAGTTTGATCAGTGCTGGGGAGCCAAATTTGTCGATGGCTTTGGGTGGGACACCCCAGGCGACTGCCGCGGTCTGCAGTGTTTGCTCTTGTGAGTTGCTGAGTGAAGGGAATTCCGAAGCAACAATGTCAAGGTACTTTTTTACCTGTGTTTTTTGTTTGTCGCTGATGCCTTTTATGGCACCAAACCATCTGGTGATGCCGGATTCGGAGTGAACGCCAGTGAAGTGATCTTGAAACCAAACACTGGCTTTTGTGGGCTGCTGAAAGATGCGCTGGGGGTCCATCTTGGGATCCAGGGGTGCTGCCTTCGTTGGTGTGAGAGTTGACTGCTTCTGTCGCTTGGCGCCCAGAGTGGAGCGTCCCGGGAAGTGCATACCTGTGGTGGATGACGATGCTGGGGAAGCGTGTACCGGGTTGTTGTCTTGTTCTGCAGCAGTTGTGGTGAATGGGGATAGGCCCTCAGTAGTAGGCCTGGTGTCAGTGTGTGTAGGGTCATCGATGGTGGCTCGTTTTTGTCCACGGGTGGTTGTGGTGGGGGAGATCTCAATTGTGGAAACTGAGAGAGGTGGTGGGGAGGGCGTGTTGATGGGAGTGCTGGGCGTGGTGGATCGTTTTGGTTTCTTTGATGCTGGTGTGCTGGGGGCCACATTGTGTGCTTCCGGCGCACGGAGAGTTTCAATTGTCTCCAGTGCTGTTGAAAGTCGTGCTTCAAGGTCGCTGATGCGATGGGCCGCCAGAGTGTCAGTCTCTGTCGGCTGCGAAGGTTGGAGGGGGAGATGAGGTTGTGGTTTGCTGGATTGTGGTGGTGTTGGAGATTCGGTGGGTTGCGATTGTGTGTTGTCTGTGTCTGCTTTGACACTTTGCTTGTCCTTTTTGTTGCCGTCGTTGTACTGGTCCTGCAGCTCCTGCAGGTATAACACCAATTCCTTAATAAGGTGTGACATTGCTGGTCGTTTTGCAAGTGTGAGCTTTTCTTGCCAGCAGAATGCAGTGGCCGCTTGGTCCAGATCAATTCTCCTTGCTCGGAGTTGACCCATAAGTTCAGTGGTAAAAACGGCTTCGCTAACGTGTTTGCTTCATGTGAGATGGATGTCGAAGCCATGTGCAGCGTACCGTAGCCAGTACGAGGACCAATTGTGTCGCAAAAATGCGACCAATGGTGCTGTTGCGATTGGCATGCCTGCTGTGCGGTTATGCACTGAATGTGGTGTAGATTGAATGTGTTTGGGGAGGTTGAGGCCAAAAAGCTGCCTGTTGTCCCAATGCTCCGGTGTTTGAACAAAGTCGTTTGGTATCTGGGGATTTGCAGGCGTGGGATTGGGTTGTTGCTGTTGTTGGGTTGCGACGGTGGCTTGAGGTAATGTATGTGACGAAAAGCTGGGGTTTCGAGTCGTCATCGGAGATGGACTCACAAATGTGTGTTGTGGAGTGGCAGGTGTGGGGGTTGGCAGTGTGGTGGGCGGAATTGGTCCGGGAAACTGTTGGGGTGGGGGAGGGGGTGGAGGGAAAGGTGGGAACGTGTTGTTGTGGCTGTAGATGTGAGCTGAACCCCAAGTAGTCGGGATTGGTGATGAGGTGTGTGGTGGGATGTTGTGTATCCCTGGTGGTGGGGAGATCGGGTGCAATGGGGTACTGCTGGTCGAGGTTGTTTGTCTCTGCACGGTACTGATTGCTGTACCGATGATGCCTGTTGGCATTGTTGTATGCCATTGAGGCTGTGTCGGCTTGTACATGGTTGCACAGTGGGGCACTACAGTTGCCTGTGACTGCAAAAGCTGCACATGAAACATGCATGATCAACCTGGTTGGCTTGAGCGTCAACATCAACTTGTGCGAGGCATCCAGCATGCAGCTGCATCGAGTCTTCTTTGGCTCAAAAGCGAGGTCGGAGCAAATGCCTGATTGCAAACGACTATGTGTACAGGGATTCAGGCCTGGAAGAAAAAGTACTAGAGAGTTACAGGAAGACACGGAAGAAAGAAAGAAGAAAGCAACATCACTGAATGAGGCCGAATCCAACGATGCTGAAGTGCCCGGAGTGGAATCCCCACTTCTCCGGGGTCCGCACAACACCCTTTCGCACCACGATGAAGGCTTCTCTGTACATGTCCCGATACGTCATCTTGTAATGCTGATACTTAGTCCGTATTGTCCCGATGACGATCACTCCCTGTTGGCCCTTGGGCCGCCGTGTACATTGATCGGTAACTATATGTACCGTGCTTTCCGATACATCTCCTGGGGTCGCCTTCCCGTATATGACGCAAGAGGGAATGGGTGGATAGGACTTGTCGTCGAAGCAATGGCTGACTGAACTTGGGCGGACCAAGTCCTCGCGCATTATGCGCGCGGCACTTGCAATGCTCGTGCCGTGTCCGGCGGTGTAAATGTATGTTTCCCCTGGTGGGTCGGTGGCACGAGTGCCGAATGCTCTGCGAGTCTCTCCAGCCCACGGGATGAATAACATAGTATGTACGCCGTCCGATGAATAACATAGTATGCACGCCGTCCGATATTGGCGTCAGCGTTGCTCCCAATTCGTTGCACGCTGAGCGCGTGCCCGACTGTAATACGGCATGCGCGAAATCGGCTAAAGTCTCCTGCCTGAAATCGCTGTCAGCAGCTATCTCGCCCAAAGTTTTGGCGAGTTTGTGCGCTTCCTCCATGTCGACAGCGTGGGGTGTAGGCTTTTCATGATCATAAAGCTCAGAGAAAGGCGCCACGTCAATCTGTGGTGGTCTGCTCTGTTTGCCCAGTTGTTCGAGGGTTGGCTGACCCGATGGGGCAGCAGTTGTGGATGCATCGAAAGTCGGAGCAGGTGTCCGAACAGAGCTGGGGGGATTGTGCCGCAGCTGTTGGCGCGAGGATGTGCCCTGGCTTGTTGGGGG
>CAJNDT010002660.1:0-29389 GCA_905221615.1 Symbiodinium sp. CCMP2592 | reverse complement strand
GGGGGGGGGGTGTCACATTGCCAACAGGTGGCAATCACACCTGCGTTTTTGGTGCTTAGCTGCCACTTGCCAGGCCTGATGGATTGCCGGCAGGTGGCAATCTTAGGGGGTCTAGATTGTCAGAAGGCGGCAATCGTAGCGGGGCACAGATTGCCAAAAGGTGGCAATCACAGGGGATCTAGATTGTCAGCAGGTGGCAATCTTGGGGGGTACAGATTGCCAACAGGTGGCAATCTGAAGGGGGTACAGATTGCCAACAGGTGGCAATCACAGGGGATCTAGATTGTCAGCAGGTGGCAATCTTAGGGGGTACAGATTGCCAACAGGTGGCAATCTTACGGGGGTACAGATTGCCAAGAGGTGGCAATCCTGGTGGGGGTTGGTGGAAAGGGGGCGGATGGCTGTCACACTCCCTTGCTGGCCGGTTGCCCTGTGGATTGTCAGCAGGTGGCAATTTTCAGGGCTTCAGATTGTCAGCTGGTGGCAATCTGGGTGGAGCTTGGTGGAAAGGGGGCGGATGGCTGTCACACTTCCTTGCTGGCCGTTTGCCCCTTGGGATTGTCAGCAGCTCTGGACCTTCCCGGCGGATGGCTGTTACACTCCCTTGCTGGAATGGGGTTCAAGGTTTGTTGGGCTCTGGGGTTCGTCAGGGTGGAAGCTTTGAAGGGGCTTTGGAAAGGTTAGGGCTCCAGGGAGCTTCGTCTGTCACCACTACAGTAGGGCTCCCGGAATCTTCGGCATCCACCGCTACAGGAGAGCTCCAGGAAGCTTCGTTGTTCGCCTCTCCAGTAGGTCTCCAGGAAGCTTAGGTTTCCGCCTCTACAGTAGGACTCCAGGAAGCTTCGGCTTCACTTCTACAAGAGGCCTCCAGGATGCTTTGGTTTCGACTCTACACTAGGGCTGCAGGAAGCTTCGGTATCTACCTCTAAAAGAGGGCTCCAGGAAGCTTCGGCACCCACCGCTATAAGAGGGCTCCAGGATGCTTCGTTTTTCGCCTCCGCAGTAGGGCTCCAGGAAGGCGGGCTTTGGTGGGTAGGGTTTTCGGGGGTAGGGGTTTAGGGGTTGGGGTTGAAAGAGCTTGGTTTGAGTAGATTGAAGGGTTGTCATTTTTTGTGGAGCTGGTGTTTGTTGCATGGGGCCGCGGTGTCTGCAAGTCAGGTCAGGGCTTTTGGATTGGGGTTTGCTGTTGTGTTCGGGGCTATGACGAAGGCTTTCGAGATAATGGTTTGGTGTTGGGGCTTTAGCTTTCTTTTTATGGCCGAGGCCGTATTTTATTAGTGGTTCGGGGTTTGTGGTTAAGGGTTCCTTTTAGTGTTTGTGTCGCCGTACTTTAAGGGGTTAGTTCCTGGTTTCGAATTCCATTGCGTTTCCGCTAGTCGCTTTAGATGTTTCAAGTTCCGAAGAAGTCGACCTGAGCCCGCATGTCCCTTTTGGTCGGAACGCTTCAACTTTCAAGTTTTATTTCATTTGAAGTCTGGGTGCTGCCCGCGACGTTGCTTCTCGGGTTGTTTAGGTTGCTTTGCGTCGGGACGTACGTCTTTACCTTTCTTGCTCAGGTGCAGCTTCGAACGCTTCCGCCCCGGCTTCTTCGTCGTACCTGGGCCCTGATGCCCTATAATGCCTCAATGCCCGAATATCCTAATCTCCTTAAGATCCAAACATCTTGGTGCCAACATATTTTGGGAGTGTGGCTTGTAACAGTGATTCAGTTTTTCGGTGGCTCAGAAGAGGGGGCTTGGGGAGTAGACACAAATGCCTGGCACATTTGATTGCAATTCTTGATTGGCTTAGAAACACCCTAATGGCCCTAATCCCCTGATGCCTCAATGCCCGAATACCATAATCTCGTTAAAATCCAAACATCTTGGTGCCACAATATTTTGGGAGTGTGGCTTGAAACAGTGATTCGGTTTTTCGATGGCTCAGAAGAGGGGGCTTGGGGAGTAGACACAAATGCCTGTCACATCTGATTGCAGCTTAAAAAAACACCTGCGTTCGGTCCCGACCCCTTCCCCGGAACTTTTTCCCTAAATCCCCTTCGGATCGCAGCGGGGCGGGGCTGGGCCGGGACCTCAGAGTGTGTTGCCGTAGGAGGGTCTTCACTAAAAGTAGTGCAGGCTTCGGGGGGTTTCCGGGGTTTCTTGGAAGGTGCTCTGAGGCTGCAAGGTAGTGTCCGTGCGCGCTCCCTTCCCTTCCCCCGCCTCTTTCCTCCCCCCACCCTCCCCTCGCCCAGGTCCGACCTCGTTGACGATGCTGACTGGTCCCTCTTAGGTTTCAGGGTTAGGTTTTCTTTCGGAAGGCTGGTTGGGGCTCCGAGGCAGCGAGGCAGTGGTCCGTGCACGCCAGGTTCAGGGTTTTTTCAGGTTGGAAGGCCGGGGTTTTCGTAGGCCGCGAGGTTTAGAGTGCAGGTGCACAGGGTTCTCTGCTCGGGTCGGGGGGTTTTCGGGGTTTGTAGGTCCCTAAACCTCTCGGGGTACCCTAGGCCGCCTTGCATCCGGGATCCCCGCCCCCCCGCCTCCTTCCTCCCCCCACCCTCCCCTCGCCCAGGTCCGACCTCGTTCACGATGCTGACTGGTCCCTCTTAGGTTTCAGGGCTAAGTTTTTTTTTCGGAAGGCTGGTTGGGGCTCCGAGGCAGCGAGGCAGTGGTCCGTGCACGCCAGGTTCAGGGTTTTTTCAGGTTGGAAGGCCGGGGTTTCCGTAGGCCGCGAGGTTTAGAGTGCAGGTGCACAGGGTTCTCTGCTGGGGTCGGGGGGTTTTCGGGGTTTGTAGGTCCCTAAACCTCTCGGGGTACCCTAGGCCGCCTTGCATCCGGGATCCCCGGCCCCCCGCCTCTCTGCCCAGGTGCTTCCAGCTGGGGCGGTGCCGTCGCCGCGACAGCTGCGGGGAAAAAGGGGGTTTGAGGCGGGTCAGGGGGGGCCGAGCGGGAGCACCACTCGCGAGTCCCGGTCCTTCCCTGGCTCGTAGGGTTTAGGGTTTAGGATCGTGACATGGCGAGGGGCCAAGCCGAGACCCCCACCCGTGACATGGCAAGGGGCCAAGCCAAGAACCCCATCCGCCCAGCCGGGCGACACTTGACGACGCAACGACGGGCCGGCGTGCCCAGCATCCGGCCGAGGAGCCATGATTCGACAACGGGCCGAGCGCCAACCATCCGGGCGCGAGCACTTTGCCGCACCGCCGCCGAGCTCTAGGCTAGGCCATAGGGGAAGTGTTTTGAGCATATCCTAGCAGGCAGCAGCAGCAGCAGCAGTAGACACAAATGCCTGGCACATCTGATTGTAATTCTCGATTGGCTTAAAACAACACACAATTTGCGGCCCAGTTGTTGCACGTCGCTTCGTCGGTGAGTCCGGAACTGAGCTTCAGAACTGTTTGCACCGCTCGGGCTTGCATGCCTTTTGCCTTTCGCATTGGATTCCATGTCTGAGTGATTGAGTGCAGTGCATACAACTTCTGCTTCTGTGGCCAATGTGGTTTACGGTGGGTGTTTGATGGGGGTTACGGGATTCGTATTTGGGGTGTCTGGTTTGGGGTTTCCCGGGCTTTAAGTTCTAGGGTGCAGCGCTGTTCTGTATCTTTCTTTTGCCTCTGCCGTCAAAATGGTTTGCATTGCTTCCGCGCTTCTTTTTGTATGTCGTTGTCGCCTGTACTCAAAACCATAGACCCCGCAGCTCATCATCACACCTTGGAATGCACACCTTGAACTCCCAATGTGGCCTCGCATTGTCTCTTCAGACAGCAGCCATTTGCGACATCTCAGCGTTGGGTAGCCTTGCGCCTACAATCCGCTTCCGGCGAGGCGCACTCGGCGCTGCTGGTCCGTTTGCTCCCTTCATCTCTTTGCTTGTGTTATTTCTCTCTCTCTCTCTCTCTCTCTCTCTCTCTCTCTTTCTCTCTCTCTTTCTCTCTCTCTCTCTCTCTCTCTCTTTCGCTCTCGCTCTCGCTCTCTCTCTGTCTCCTTCTCGCCCGCCCGCTCTTTCTCTGTCTCTGTTCTCTTCTCCGGAGGATGTTGTGCCTTGTGATCGCTTTGCTCTGTGTGCTTGCCCGGGCCGGTGCCTTACAGGTTTGATTTCTGACTGTGGCAGTTCGTGCTTTCGTAGATTTTCGATCGCAGTTTTGGTTCTCCATGTCTGTACGGTTTTGCTCTACCAAGGCACAGGCGCCCGCGGACAACGATGATGCTCGGTTTATTTGGATATTTGTTCCCGTTGTTGGTGCCGTGTTGCCGGGGAAGAGCTCCATTCAGGAGGCGCCAGCCACGCCGCCATATCCACCGGCCGACGTGTTTGGCTTTATTGGATATGCTTGGTGCCCTCTCTTGCTCTCTCTCTCTCGCTCTCTCTTTCTGTCTCGGTCTCCGCGTCCTCCTCTTTGGCTCCGCGCGGGCTGCGTCTCCGGCCGAGGACAGCAGCTCCGACGTGGTGGATCTCGCCGTGTCTTGGTATTGGTGCTCTCTTGCTCACTCTGTCCCCCTCTCTTCCTCGCTCTCTTTTTGCATGTCTGGCTCTCTCTTTCTCGATTCCTCTCTCTCTCTTTCATTACTTTTTTTGCCGCTCGCTTTCTCTCTCTTTCTGCTTCCCTTGCCAATCCTTCTTTGTCTCCTCTTTGTTCCCGAGGACCCCCGGCGCTGTCCGTTTCGGAGGATGCGACTTGACTTAGACATCGCCATCATTCTGCGCTTTGTGTCGTGTTGCGAGTGGAGAGCTGCATTTAGGAGGGCATTGTGGTAGCGCCCTATCCGGCGCCCGCGTCTTGGCTTTATTTGACCTGCTTAGTGGCCGCACCTTTGTTGCTTCCTACTGCTTGTCAGGCTGGGACGCTCGCCGACGTGCTGCCCATCGTGTCTTGGTACTTGTGCTCCCTTGCTCCCTCTCTCTCTCTCTACCTTTCGTTGTCGGTCTCTCGCTCCATTTCTGGCTCTCTATCTCTTCCTCTCTCGGTCTCTCTCGGTCTCTCTCGGTCTCTCTCTTTCTCTCTCTTGTCTCTCTCTGTCTATTATCTTTTGTGTTGCTCTCTCTCTCTCTCTCTTTCTGTTTCCTTTGTCGCTTCTTCTTTGGTTCTTCGCTGTTTCTGAGGACCTCGCGGCGCACGTCTCGGTGGATGCGACTCGCCTTGCGGCGGTGTTTGTTGCCTTTTTTTTGTCTTCATCCCGCTTTGCCTGGTAATCTCTCCTGTTCTGTCAGAGGCGGTCGAAGGCCCCGTCCCAGAGAACGACGTGGGCGACTTAGGTCTTTGCTTCTTCGTCTGTGCCTCTTGGGGAAAGATTATAAGTCTCACAGGCGACTCGATTCGACCCGCTGCTCGCGGCAGCTTGGAAACATTGTTGTCTTGGTTTCGTTTCGTCGCATGGAGCAACGCGTCTAAGGGGCAGCTGGCCGTCTGGGCACCGGAACCTTCGGTTCCGGTGGTGTGGATCTTAGTTCGTTAGGGGTCAGGATGTGTTTGTTTTTGTTGGTGGGTGATGAGGCGGGGGGTTGTTACGGTTTGTTTGGGTTTCGGTGGTCGCTAGACTTCGGTGTTTGTTGAGGTTTGGGGTTTGTTGGGGTTTAGGGTTTGTCAGGGTCTAGGGTCGGTTGGAGTGTAGGGGTGTATGGTGGTATGTTCGCCCTGTGGTTTCTCTGTTTTGTTGCGTGCTTGTGCAAGGAGCTTGCCAGCAGCTCATCGGACGTGCCTGCCGCTTGACTGGTCTGCATTGCAGTGCTTGTGCGTGCGTGCGCGCGCACGCGTGTGTGTGTGTGTGTGTGTGTGTGTGTGTGTGTATGTGTGTGTGGTGCCTGCTCTCCGTGTTTTGACCCTTCGAGGTGATGCTTCCCCCTGCCGTTTTGGAAGACCAGGAGGTGGAAGCATTGTCGGCGGAGCTCGGCCTCGGTGGCGAGGAGCCCGAGGGTGGGGATGCAGGATGATGAACATCCTGGGAGAGAGAGAGAGAGAGAGAGAGAGAGAGAGAAACGAAGGGAGACAGGGAGGGGGTAGAGGGAAAGAAGCGGGTGTGAGAACACTGTTGATCAGGAGAGCCCGACCAAGAGGCCGCGCATCATGGGGCCGCCTCACGGTTGCACTGACTCTACTACTTTGCCCGCGAACTTTAGCCCTAATGAAATGAACTTGTCATAGGGTGCTGCCGCGGTCGTACAACACGGACTGGTTGCCGTGCTACATGTGCGGCTGGTGCCGCGCTGCCCTTCGCCGAGGCTCAGGGCTTGTGGTTTGCGGTTTGCGGGTTTTGTGCTGCGGTGTGGTGGCTCCTTCCGTGCGCTTCTTGTCCGCCCACTTTGCAGGCGCAGTGCTGAGGTCCTGCCGGTGTGAGCAGCCGTTTCCGCGCCAGAGGGCTGCGCCTAAGGCGAGCCCGAAGGTCAAAGCTGCGGCTAAGGCCAAGGCAGAGGCCAAGGCCAAGGCCAAGCTTCTTGCCCGACCCAAGTAGGTCCCCTTTGTTTATTTCCCACCATCCATCTAGTCTTAACTTAATCTAACTACCTATCTTTGTTGCATCCTATCTAACATAGCCATAACTTCTGTTTTGCGGGGCCTTGGCCGTTTGCCATTTCCCCTTACTGCATGTGCATGCTTTTTTTTTCTTTTCATTATTTCTTTTCTTGGGGTCCCCGATTAGGGTTTTGTGTTGGATACTTTGGCTTTCCGTGGTTGGTTTGTTGGGAGTTTATGGGGTTTTAGACGCGCAAGTCGCCGCTAATTTAGTTCGATTCAATCGGGGACCCGGGGGTAGTAAGGTCGGGGGTTTGTCCGGAGCGAGGTTCGCCTCCAGATGCCGAGGACAACCCCCCGACCAGAGCGCCCCTTGTACATACTGGGGACGGTAACTTGGTTTGGTTATTGGGTTTAGTTATTGGATTTGATTGATTTAGTTGGGGTTTGGTTAGTTCGGTTCGTCCCCGTTTCACGGGCCGTGGGCTTTGCATCGCACTTGGTTTTGTTGTTGGTTGTAATTGTTTTTACTTACTCTGCTACGGCAGCTCTTAGTTTATGTGCTATAGATGCAAAGCCCTGCGGGATGCGCTCCGTTAATGCGTGGCCCTTTTCTTGGAACTGTAATTAATGAATTCGATCCTTGTCCTTTTTGCTTTTTTTTAATCTCTTGTTGCCGAGCGCCTAACACCAGCATCGGTGGCTCGGGGGCTGGGGCCGGCATATTTTGTTGTCTTTTTTGTTTTCACCATTCCTTTGCATTTGCGGGTAAAATAGATTGCACCCTTGCGCAGCTGCAGTGCCTGCTTTTGCATGCCATTGTCGACTGCATGGCTTGTGCACCTTTCCCTGACTTCGCTTGCCTTGTCAGGTCGTGGCCTCTTCGCTCGCCGGGGACTCGGTTGCGCCGTTGCGGGTTTTTGTTGTTAGTTGGTTCGGGGTTGTGGCGTGGGATTTCCGGTTTGCTGGGCTTGATTTGTGCATACGGGCTTCCGACCCTCGAACCTTCACGCTCCACGTATCGAAAGCCTAAAGCATTCACCTTATGTAAACCTCGAGCCTTGAAACGCTGGGCCTCCAAACTCTTAGCTCTTCCGCCCTTCCCTGCCTCCTCCACCTCCCCGCTTTCTCTCCTTTGGGGCTCAGAGGCAGCCAGGTTCTGAGTGCGTGCTCTTCGGGATCTGTTGTTAGGGTTTAGGGCACTCTGGGGTTCAAGGTTTGTTAGGGTCTGGGGTTCGTCAGGGTGGAAGCTTTGAAGGGGGTTTGGAAAGGTTAGTGTTTGCTAGGGTTGAGGGTTTGTTGTGGTTTATTTGTTAGAGTTTGGGGTCTGTCCGGGCCTAGGGTTCGTTGGGGCTTAGGCTTTGTTAGAGTTTGGGGCCCTGTTAGGCTTTAGGGTTTCTTAGGCTTTAGGGCTCGGTAGGGTTTAAGCTTTGTTAGGCTAGAGGGTTTGCTAGGGTTTAGGGGCTCTTGGGGTTCAGGGTGTGTTAGGGGTTTATTTCTCTGTCCGCCCAGGCTCGGCGATGCTGCTTTTGCGTGGCCGGGCCCTCCCTCGCGAGGTTTCAGGGCTTCCAGGTGGGTTGGGGCTCCGAGGCAGAGAGGTCCGAGTGCGCGAGGCTTGGGTGTTGAGGGGTTTTCGGACTTGGAAGGTGGGTTGGGGCTCCGAGGCAGTGAGGTTTGGAGTGCGTGCCGTGCTTTGTGTGGGGGCTTCGGGTTGTTAGGGTTTGGGGTGTGCTAGGACTTAGGGTTTGGCAGGGTTTAGCGCTTGTTGGCTTTTAGGGCTTTTCCGGGTTTGCGGCTTGTTGGCGTTTCGGGTTCTGTTAGGCTGTTTAGGTTTCGGGTTTCTTGGGGTTAAGGTTTCGTGTCTTGTTCGGGGTCCTTTCGGGCATTGGAAGGTGTGGGGCTCCGAGGCAGCCTGGTTTAGAGTGCGGGCGCGCTCAGGGCTCTCTGCAGGGCTGTGTTCTTTTTTGGTTTAGGGTTTTATGTTCGTGTTAGGTTCCTTGGGTTACCCTAGGCTGCCCTGCGTCCGGGATCCCCGGCCCCCCGCCTTCGTGCCCAGGTGAAGCCTTCACGCCGCTGCCTCGTGGGCTTTGGTGGGTAGGGTTTTCGGGGTTAGGGTTTTAGGGTTTGGGGTTGCAAGAGCCTGGTTTAAGTAGATTGAAGGGTTGTTATTTTGTTTGTGGAGTTGGGTTCTGTTGCATGGGGCCGCGGTGTCTGCAGGTCGGGTCAGGGCTGTGGGATTGGGGTTTGTTGCCGTGTTCAGGGCTATAACGAAGGCTTTCGAGATAATGGTTTGGGGTTGGGGCTTTGGCGTTTTCTTTATGGTCGAGGCTGTATCTTATTAGCGGTTCGGGGTTTGTAGTCCAGAGTTCCTTCTAGGTTTTGTGTCGCGGTGCTTTAAGGGGTTAGTGCCTGGCTTCGACTTCCATTGCATTTCCGTCCGTCACTCTAGACGTTTCAAGTCCCGAAGAAGTCGACCTGAACCCGTGAGCTTATTTATTCGGAACGCTTCAAGTTTCGCGTTCTTTTTTGATATGTGGGTGCTTTGTGTGAGGTTGCTTCTCGGGTTGTTTAGGTTGCTTTGGGCGGGACGTACGTCTTTACATTTTTGCTCAGGTGCAGCTTCGAACGCTTCCGCCCTAGCTTCTTCGTCGTACTTGTCCGGGCCACGGTTTGTGCCTGCTCTGCCGGCTTGGGTGTCGCACGGGGTCTCTGCTTGTTGGTATTTCCGCTTCCTCTGCGGGCTTCCTTCCTGGTTTTGGGTGCCTTTGTGTTCCGGATTGCTGATCTGGTCTAGAGTTTTGCTCGGGTTTGGGGTTCGGGGTTAGTTCAGGGGCCGTATCGTATCTTCGGGTTTTTGTTTCACGGCACTTCTGCAGCAACTGGCTCCAAGTCTGGACATCGCTCTTCGCCGTCTTTCTTCTCCCAGGTGCATCACGTCTTTCTGTGTCTGTCCTTTCCCTTTTCCTTCTTCTCTCTTCCACTGTATGCTTCCCTTGTCGAGGTGCCCGAGAAGATGGTGCGTGTTGTGCTGCTTCTGGCGCTGATCCTGGTGGCGGGCGTTTCCTGGATTGCATTTGTAAGGTAGTGGTTCACGAGAGGGTTGCTCGGGGTGCTCGTTCTGGTTGGTTTTGTTGTGGGTTCGTTTCGGGGGTTTGTTGTTTTGGTGCTTCCTTGTAGGGTTGCCCTTTGTTCTTCCAGGCGGCGCCGCGGAGAAACACTCCCCCGCCAGACTGTGCCACTTGGCTTAATGTGCTGTTGTCTAGCTTTTTTTGCTTAGTGTTCTGTGGGACTCAGGCGCGGGTAAGGGGCCACGCTACTCGGCCTTTTTATGTTTCGGGGTGGTTGGTTGGTTTCTTTGTGGTTTGTTTCGCCTTGTTGTGGCTGTGGGGCTGACCTTAGGAGGCACCCGTGACACCGCCGTTGCCATCTGTGCCTTGGCCATGTGTTCTCTCTTTTTCCCTTTCTCTCTCTCTTTCTCTCTCGCTCTTTCCTTTTCTCTTTCTCTCCCTCTCTCTCTCTTTCTCTCTCCCCTTCTGCTCGCACTCTTTGCTACTATTCATTCTTGACTTAGGAACCCGCGGCGTCGTCGTCCGCGTCCATCGAAGCGTCTTGGCTTTGTCTCTCTCTCTCTCTCTTTCTCTCTCTCTCTCTCTCTCTCTCTCTCTTTCTCTCTCGCTCTTTCCTTTTCTCTTTCTCTCCCTCTCTCTCTCTTTCTCTCTCCCCTTCTGCTTGCACTCTTTGCTACTATTCATTCTTGACTTAGGAACCCGCGGCGTCGTCGTCCGCGTCCATCGAAGCGTCTTGGCTTTGTCTCTCTCTCTCTCTCTTTCTCTCTCTCTCTCTCTCTCTCTCTCTCTCCCTCTCCCTCTCATTTCCAACTTTTTCCTTGTTTTTACCCTTCTGCTGCCGGCAGCTTTGGACTTAGGAGCCGGCCGCCTCTCCTGTTTCAGCAGCAACCTGGCTTTGGTTGGGGTGGTTTTTCTTGCGGGGCTTTGTTTCCATCGTTTCTCGCTCTCTCCCTCTGCTTACACTGTTTGTTGCTGGTCGTTCTTGACTTATGATTCTCCGGTGGCATCTCTTGCCCTTCCCGAAGTGTCTTGGCTTTGATGTTCTCTCCCTATCTCTCTATTTATCTCTTTTCTCTTTATCTTCTCTTCTCTTTCCGCGGTTTGCTTCTTCGTGATGACTTAGGACACTGCGGATGTGGAGTCGTCCGTCCCCTGGGAGTCGGCCCCCTACGTTTTGGTAGAGCTCTACTCGTCTGCTTCTTTCTATTCTTTTCTCTACTCTCGCCTCCTATTGCGTGAGGCACTTGGACCCCGAAGTCGCGGCTGGTGTTCCTTGGTTTAGGCTGTTGTGGTTTGCGGGCGTGCTTTCGGGGGTTCGGGTTTCGTTGGTACGCAAATCGAGGTTGTTTGGGACGAGGATGAGGACTCGGAGGAAGTCTTTGAGTGGGACGTGGCGGTTCCTTGGCTTTACTTGTCGCGGGCTGTGTTTATGCTTTCGGGGTTTCGGGGTTTCGTTTCTGCATAATCTGTGGTGTTGGGCATTGCATCTGGAGGAGTTTCCGGAATGTCCGGAACTCGTCGGCGACCTGCCAGAAAACGACGTGGGCGGCTTAGTGTTCCAGTTGGGCTCGTGGACGGCGGTCACTTCATCCTGTCGGGATTTGGGGTTAGGGTTTAGGGTTTTCGGGCTTACGGTTTGGGGGTTTCGGTGTTTCGGTGTCTGGGTTTAGGGTTTCCGGGTTGCAGGGCTGGGGTGTAGGGTGTCTGGGTTTCAGGCTTAGTGTTTAAGATCCCGGCTTGGGTGTTGTTTTCGGTCGCGAGGCGACGCGCTACGATTCGGATATCGCTGCAACCTGGTTGCATTGCTTGTGTTGCTCTTTTCTTGCTTCTTCTTGGGTTTGCTTGGTGTGTTGCTTTCGAGGCGTCACTGGACTTTCCGGCGGAACCAGCCGTGCCTGCCGTGGCTTGGCTGGTTTTTTTTGTTCCTTCATGTTTTGCGTTGTACTTTCTGTTCCGCGTGCCGTGTGGCTATAAGGAGCTGGCGTCCTGTGTCGTAGCTTGGCTGGTCTTGTGTTCTCCCTTGTTTTGCGTTGTACTTCTTGGTCTGCATGCCTTGTGGCTGTAAGGAGGTCGCCTCTGGTAGTGGCGACATCCCCGCTCCTTGGACCGGGCTTGTTTTTTAGTTATGCTTTGGGGTGACCTCGCTTGTTTGCATGCGTGAACCGAGGTCATGGTCCCTTCTGCCGACGGGGATGAAAGCCCTACCAAGCGGCAGCGGCGCAACCGGCCCGTCGGTCCCAGGTTAGGGTCTGGCTTGTTTATGTCTTGGGCTTCGGTTTAGGTCGTTAGTTCTGCTGTGGTTGTGCCGTTCGGCCTTTGCTTGCCCCGCCCTCCCTCCCCCCCCCCACCCTCCGCTCCCACCCTTGGAACAGGAACCGGTACAACGTGGCCTGGTTGCCCTGTGGCGAGTGCCCACGTTGCCTCGCCAACCGGTTGCGAGGCCTTTGGGTGTTCTGTGTGTTTGGGGATTGCGGTTCGCGGGGTTTTAAGGTTCTATATGTTTCGGTTTCGTAGGACTTCTGGGTTTAGGGCTTATGGGGTTCATGGCTTTTTTTTTTCTTATGGTCTTTGGGTTTAGTGGTTCTGGTGCCAGGGCTTTGATGCGGGGGCTTAGGGTCTGGGTCTCGGGTTTTAGGGTTCGGGGTTTCAGTGCTTGGGATTGTGGGGTTTAGGATTGTTTTCGGCTTAGTACCTTTTTTGTCCGCCGTTTAAGGATCTAGTGCTCGGGCATGTAAGGTTTCGGGTCTAGTATTTTGGGCGTTTGGGGGGATCTCGGTTGTTCTTCTGTCTGCCGACAGGACGCGTTCAGCGGAGTGATCGCTGCGATGGTCCAGTGCCTCGCAACCAATTTTTCCGGCAGCGTGCTACGCCTAAGGCGGCCGCTAAAGCCAAAGCCGAGGCAAAGGCCAAGGCTCATTTTTATCAGAACCCGCCTCGTAAGTAGGCCTGGGTATTGAGGGGTTGGGTGTGTATGTAGCTATCTATGTAGTGTTGTCTAACCCTAGGGTATTATCCTTTATGTATGTAACTTTGTATGTATCCTGGTCCATCTATTAAAGCGGTAATTAATTGTTTCACATCGCGGGGTCTCGGCCGTTTGCCACCTGCCATTTTCTTTCTTTAAAAAAAAATCTTTGGTTGCTCAGTCCGACTTGTACATGGGGTGTGTGTGTGTGTGCGCCTGTGATGGTTTTAGTAGCTGTGATAATAATAGTGCTAATACTCGTAATAGGAGTAACAATAATAGTGGCAGTATATAATAGTTCATGGTGACGGCAATACGAATCGACATGACATCTCTACTTGTGTTGCCGGTAGTCGGACTGAGCGACCGGGGGGGCCGGGCACGTCTTTTGCGGGACTGTTAATTTCCTTCTTTGGCATAGACCTTTGTTGATTCTTATTTGTGGGTTGGTCTAGGAATGATAGCTGGTTGTCATTAAGGAAATTACAGTCTCGCAAACGTGGCAACTTGCGGGTCGGTGTGTCGGAGCGAAGCTTTGCTTCCAGATGCCGAGACACACCGACCCGCATGGGTTCCCGCGATGGACAGCTTCGTCAGTTTTGGTTCTGCAGTTTGGTTTTGTTGGAGTGGAACTGGCATCGTTTCTTGGAGATAGGTCTTTCTTCGTTTCGTGGTTGGTTAGCTGTCCATCGCATTTTGTTTCACGGGCCGTGGACTCTTTCTCCCAGGCTTGGTTGTTGGATCGTGCCGCTAGGTTCGGTTCCTGAGTAATCAGATACAGGCATGCACCGCTGAGTGACTTGCTCCGTCTGTGCAATGGTTTTGGCGTTGGTGGCTGTGGTTATCGTATTTAGTTTGTTCTTCTTGTGCCTTGGGGAAGGAGTCCTTCGGGATGCGCTCCGTCAATGCGTGGCCCTTTTCACCTGCCGCACTGGAATTTGTTTGTTTCACTTGAATTTGTGTGTTGCCTCTTTGTATTTCTCACTTCCATTCTCGCTCTCTCATCTTTTTTTTCTCTGTCCTTCTCTCTTTCTTTCTCTCTCTCCCTCCCTCTCCCCCCCTTTCCCTCTCTTTGCCCCGCTTTTTCTCGCATTTGCCGAGCGCCTAACATCAGCATCGGTGGCTCGGGGGCTGAGGCCGGCATTTGCGTTGTTTCACACTTCCTTGTGCATCTGTCGGTTAAAAGGAAGGTACTTTCGTCGCCTGCGGCACTGCATGGGTCTGTGCTTGCATCTGTCCGCTCTGCCTCTCCTCCTTGCTCTTCCGTCTTCGCCTGCCTTCCTTGTGCCCAGGTCCGACCTCGACTTGGGCTGGTGCCCTCAGAGGTTCCAGGGTTTGGGGTTTGCTTTGGAGGCCGGTTGGGGCTCAGAGGCAGCGAGGCAGCGGTCCGTGCGCGCAAGGTTGCAGGGTTTTTGGGATGTGGGCTTTTTCGCAGGCTGCGAGGTCTAGAGTGGGGTGCAGGGGTCGTTGCCGGGCCTTGGAGGGTTTTTGCGGCTTCTTAGGTCCTCTGTGCTGTCTTGCTACCCTGCGCTGCTCTGTATGCGGGATCCCGGCCCTTCTACCCCTCCCTGCGCCCAGGTCCGACCTTGTCATTGGCCGGTGCCTTCAGAGGTGTTAGGCTTTGGGGTTTGTTGCGAAGGTGGGTTGAAGTTGAGAGGCAGGGAGGCTGTGGTCCGTGCGCGCATTCAAAGTATTCGGTTTAAGGGTTTCGGGCTAAGCTTGTGGTGCTCAGGGCTCAGGGCTTAGGGCTTTGGGGTTGGGGTTTGAGGGCTAGGTTTCCTAGGAAGGCTGCTTTACGTAAATTTAACGGTCTCGGTTCTTGTGTGTTGGGGCATGTATCACAGGGTTTGGTGACTGTCGGGGTTGGGCTTTGCCGGGGTTTAGGTCCCGCTAAGGTGTAGGAGTTGGTGCGATTTATTTGTTGGGTTTCCTGCTGTATCAGGGCTCAGGGTTCGTTACGGTTGAGGCCTTGTCGGGGTTGGGCCTTCTGCTGGGGTTCAAGGTTTGTTGGTGTCTGAAATCTGTTAGGGTTCTGTGTTTGTCAGGGTTTAGGGGTTCCTAGGGGGTTTGTTGCGGTTTAGTTGTTGGACTTCAGGGGTTGTTGCGACCTAGGGATCAGGCTGCGTTGGGGGTGAGGGCTCTGCTAGGCCTTAAGGTTTGTTAGGCTTTCGGGCTCGGTAGGGTTTAAGCTTTGTTAGGCTAGAGGGTTTGCTAGGGTTTAGGGTCTTTTGGGGTTCAGGGTTTGTTAGGTGTCGTTTTCTTTCCGCCCAGGCTCGGCGGTGCTGCTTTTGCGTGGCCGGGCCCTCCCTCGCGAGGTTTCAGGGCTTCCAGGTGGGTTGGGGCTCCGAGGCAGAGAGGTCCGAGTGCGCGAGGCTTGGGTGTTGAGGGTTTTTTGGACTTGGAAGGTGGGTTGGGGCTCCGAGGCAGTGAGGTTTGGAGTGCGTGCTCTTAGGGCTTTTGTTGTTAGGGCTCAGGGCATTCTGGGGTTCAAGGTTTGTTGGGGTCTGGGGTTCGTCAGGGTGGAAGCTTCGAAGGGGTTCTGGACAGGTTAGTGTTTGCTAGGGTTGAGGGTTTGTTGCGGTTTATTTGTTAGAGTTTAAGGTTTGGTCGGTCCTAGGGTTCGTTGGGGCTTAGGCTTTGTTAGAGTTTGGGACTCTGTTAGGCTTTAGGGTTTCTTAGGCTTTAAGGCTCGGTAGGGTTTAAGCTTTGTTAGGCTAGAGGGTTTGCTAGGGTTTAGGGGCTCTTGGGGTTTAGGGTTTGTCATTCTTTCCTCTACTCCTTCCGCCCAGGCTCGGCGGTGCTGCTTTTGCGTGGCCGGGCGCTCCCTCGCGAGGCTTCAGGGGTTCCAGGTGGGTTGGGCTCCGAGGCAGAGAGGTCCGAGTGCGCGAGGCTTGGGTGTTGAGGGTTTTCCGGACTTGGGAGGTGGGTTGGGGCTCCGAGGCAGTGAGGTCTCGAGTGCGTGCCGTGCTTTGTGTGGGGGCTTCGGGTTGTTAGGGTTTGGGGTGTGCTAGGACTTAGGGTTTGGCAGGGTTTAGCGCTTGTCGGCGTTTAGGGTTTGTCCGGGTTTGCGGCTTGTTGGCGTTTCGGGTTCTGTTAGGCTGTTTAGGTTTCGGGTATCTTAGGGTTAAGGTTTCGTGTCGCCGTGGCCAGGGGCCAAGCCTAGGACCCAATCGTGAAAGGAGCCGGGGGGTCGAGCGGGAGCACCACTCGCTAGTCCCGGACCCGTCGGCTCCTTTCACTTTCGTTTTTCTTTTATATTCTTGTGGTGCGATGAGGTTGGTGAGTCGAGGGGTTCGAGTGCCCAGTTTACTCAAATCCTCCGTTCCTCAGGTTCTGCCAACTCGGTTAGTCGAGGGCGTCGAGGAGTGCGGTGCTCGGCATTCTTTTGGCCCCCTGGAGCATTTCGCAAGTTTGGGCGAGGATACACGTGAAGTTGAACCCCAGCCGCCGTCTTCGGTTTCAGTTTGTTATTAGCAGTCATGGCCGCTTTGCCCCCAATGATTGTTGCCCCTGCGGGGACGCCGTTGAGCGCGCAGCAGCTGCTGCAGATGCAGCAGCACCAGCAGCTGCAGCAGCAGCTGGCTTTGCCCATCATCGCCGAGTCCCGACATAATTCATGTCATGTGTGAGCGTCTCTTTTGGTTATGTCCGTGCTGCATCATCTCACCGACAACTTTTCGGTTGAGTCATTGTAAACTGCGCAAAAAAAGGACCAGTCGGGGACGCTCTGGCTGCAGCCGGTGGCTCCATGGCTCAACTCAACTTCATGCTGTTCTTGTAGGGTGTTGCCTGTTTGCCGTACATTGTCATGCTCACCGAATCTCCTCATTGGAAAATGTCCTTGCTATCTGAGGTCCCTCCCCCTGTGCCGGCGAACATCTTGATTTTCCCCGCAATGTGACTCTGTGCAAACATTCGTGCATTTATTGACTTCGCGCTAGCTTGTTTTCCCCGAGTGAATCCAAGGCCCACACTGCAGCAAAGGACGGCCCTCGGTGGCGGGTGAGGCGCATTGAGAGACAGGCAGGGATCCGGCTCAGAGGACGCGTTGAACGCTCAATTTCTAGGACTCAAAGTTCTGTCCTGCAGGCGGATGATTCTTCACGTTTCACGTCGCCTCACTGCCCATGTTTCGTTGCAGGGTCAAAATTGCCCTAGCAGATGCACGTGCATGTTTCTTTTTTCTTAAAACTTGGGGTCTCCAATTAGGTTTTGGTGTTGCTCATATTATGTTTCTGGTTCCGGTTAGTTCTCTTTCGGATTAGGTGATTCGTGGTTGTAGCCGTGCTGTATTGTTGTGGTTGTAGAATTGGGGACCCGGGGGTAGTAAGGTCGGGGGTTTGTCCGGAGCGAGGTTCGCCTCCAGATGCCGAGGACAAACCCCCGACCAGAGCGCCCTCTGTACATACTGGGGACGGTATCCTGGTTTGCTCTTAATTAGTTAGTTAGTTAGTTAGCTAGTTAGTTAGATAGATAGTTAGCTAGTTAGTTAGATAGTTAGCTAGTTGTTAGTTAGTTAGTTAGTTAGTTAGCTAGCTAGTTAGTTAGTCAGTTAGTTAGTTAGTGTTTGGGATCATGCAGATGTTTGACACACTCACTTGGTGGAGGTGAATATTGACTTGATCGCATAGTGCATTTTCTTTGGTCCTTCTTGGTTTGTTTCGTCCCCGTTTCACGGGCCATGGGCTTTGCATCGCACTTGTTTTTGCGGTTTGTTGTCATCGTTTTAGTTTGATTTGCTATGGCATCTCTTAGACTAGGTGCTCGATGCAAGGCCCTGCGGGATGCGCTCCGTTAATGCGTGGCCCTTTTTTGGTACTGGAATTCATCTAATTAAAACCTTGACCTTTTTGCTTAATTCAACTTTTGTTGCCGAGCGCCTAACACCAGCATCGGTGGCTCGGGGGCTGGGGCCGGCATGCATGTTCCTTTCTGACATCTTTCTTTAGCAACCGTCTTCAAAATAGATTGCACCGCTGCCGCGCTGTGCTTGCTTCTGTCCGCCCTTCCCCTCCTCTTTGCTCTTCCCTCCCCGCTGCCCTTCCTTTTGCTCAGGTCCGAGCTCGATTTGGGCTGGTGCCCTGAGAGGTTCCAGGGTTCGGGGTTTGCTTTGGAGGCCGGTTGGGGCTCAGAGGCAGCGAGGCAGTGGTCCGTGTGCGCTTGCAATGTTTCGGTTCTTGGCGTTTCCGGCTAAGCTTGTAGGGTTTAGGGCTCGGGGTCAAGGGCTTTCGGGGTTAAGGTTTTAGGGCTCGGAGGGTTTTCGGGTTTAGTGTTTTCGCGGTGAGGGTCAAGGAGGGTTTGGCGCTCTCGGGTTCAGGGTTAGAGTTTAGGATTGTTTTTGCTGCTTGGGGTTTAGGGTTTTCGGGGTTGGGGTTATGGTATGAGGTTTTCCTTCTTAGGGTCTGGGGTTCGTTAGGGCCGAAGCCTTCAAAGGGTTTGGGGAAAGTTTGGGGTTTGCTAGGGTTGAGGGTTTGTGTCGGTTTATTTGTTGGAGTTCAGGGTTTGTTGGGCATAGGCTTCGTTAGGGCTTGGGCTTTGCCCTTCCCTCCTCCTTGCTCCTCCCTCCCCGCTGCCCTTCCTTGTGCTCAGGTCCGACCTCGACTTGGGCTGGTGCCCTGAGAGGTTCCAGGGTTTGGGGTTTGCTTTGGAGGCCGGTTGGGGCTCAGAGGCAGCGAGGCAGTGGTCCGTGTGCGCTTGCAATGTTTCGGTTCTTGGCGTTTCCGGCTAAGCTTGTAGGGTTTAGGGCTCGGGGTTAAGGGCTTTCGGGGTTAAGGTTTTAGGGCTCGGAGGGTTTTCGGGTTTAGTGTTTTCGCGGTGAGGGTCAAGGAGGGTTTAGCGCTCTCGGGTTCAGGGTTGGGGAAAGTTTGGGGTTTGCTAGAGTTGAGGGTTTGTGTCGGTTTATTTGTTGGAGTCGAGGGTTTGTTGGGCCTGGGCTTCGTTAGGGCTTGGGCTTTGTTGGGGTTCAGAGCGCTGTTCGGGTTTAGGGTTTGTTGGGCTTTAGAGCTCGATGGGGTTGAAGCTTTGTTAAGGTTAGCGGTTTGCCAGGGTTTAAGGGTTCTTGGGGTTCAGGGTTTGTTAGGGGTTTTCCTCTCTTTCCGCCCAGGCTCGGCGATGCTGCTTTTGCGTGGCCGGGGCCCCCCTCGCGAGGCTTCGGGGGTTCCAGGTGGGTTGGGGCTCCGAGGCAGAGAGGTCCGAGTGCGCGAGGATTGGGTGTTGAGGGTCCTTCGGCTTTGGAAGGTGGGTTGGGGCTCCGAGGCAGTGAGGTTTGGAGTGCATGCTCTTAGGGCTTTTGTTTCTTAGGGTTTAGGGTTGGTTGGAACGCAGGGTTCGTCAGGGTTTAGGGATCGCCCTCGTATTTTTGGGGTTTGGGGCTAGGGTTGCGGGTAGGTTGTTTGGGTCATCTTATTTACTTAAAACCTCGTGGGGGTTAACCTTCTCAATATACTTAAACCTTTCAACTTACTTAAACCCTCGTGGGGGGGGGGGGCAACCCTTTCAATTTACTGAAACCAACCCTTGCGGACGCTAAGGCTTTTCGGGTTAAGGGGTTGAGGGTTTTCGGGTTTAGGGTTAGGGTTTAGGGGTTTCGGGTTTAGGCGGTTTATTTGTTGGAGTCGAGGGTTTGTTGGGCCTGGGCTTCGTTAGGGCTTGGGCTTTGTTGGGGTTCAGAGCGCTGTTCGGGTTTAGGGTTTGTTGGGCTTTAGAGCTCGATGGGGTTGAAGCTTTGTTAAGGTTAGCGGTTTGCCAGGGTTTAAGGGTTCTTGGGGTTCAGGGTTTGTTAGGGGTTTTCCTCTCTTTCCGCCCAGGCTCGGCGATGCTGCTTTTGCGTGGCCGGGGCCCCCCTCGCGAGGCTTCGGGGGTTCCAGGTGGGTTGGGGCTCCGAGGCAGAGAGGTCCGAGTGCGCGAGGATTGGGTGTTGAGGGTCCTTCGGCTTTGGAAGGTGGGTTGGGGCTCCGAGGCAGTGAGGTTTGGAGTGCATGCTCTTAGGGCTTTTGTTTCTTAGGGTTTAGGGTTGGTTGGAACGCAGGGTTCGTCAGGGTTTAGGGATCGCCCTCGTATTTTTGGGGTTTGGGGCTAGGGTTGTGGGTAGGTTGTTTGGGTCATCTTATTTACTTAAAACCTCGTGGGGGTTAACCTTCTCAATATACTTAAACCTTTCAACTTACTTAAACCCTCGTGGGGGGGGGGGGGCAACTCTTTCAATTTACTGAAACCAGGTTGTTTGAGTCATCTTATTTACTTAAAACCTCGTGGGGGCTAACCTTCTCAATATACTTAAACCTTTCAACTTACTTAAACCCTCGTGGGGGGGCAACTCTTTCAATTTACTGAAACCAACCCTTGCGGACGCTAAGGCTTTTCGGGTTAAGGGTTTGAGGGTTTTCGGGTTTAGGGTTAGGGTTTAGGGTTTTCGGGTTTAGGATTTAGGGTTTTCGGGTTTAGGGTTAGGGTTTAGGGTTTTCGGGTTTAGGATTTAGGGTTTTCGGGTTTAGGGTTTAGGGTTAAAGGTTTAGGGTTGGGTGTGTTGCTTGGGTCATTTCAATTTACTTAAACCGTTCAGTTGCACTTAGAAAAAACTTGTCAATTTACTTAAACTGCCCTATGGTCGACCGTTGCTTGCCTTAAATCCTGCGTACCTGCTGAACATAAAACCAGAAGCTGCGCTGGCGCACCTTCGGCGCAAGCCGTCTAAAATTTAGGGTTTAGGGTTTAGGGTTTATAGAAATTGTATAGGGTTTGGGTCCCGGGTTTTGACCGGGTTTTGTTTTTTGCTTTGGTGTTTTGATTTTGAAGTTTGGGTCCGAGGTTTTGACCGAAAGTTTTGAGCAGTTTTGTTTTTTACTTTGGTGTTTTGATTCTGGGAGTGGGCTGGGCTGGCTGGGGCCGGGATCTGAGTCTGGGGTTTTGAGCGAAAGTTTTGCTTTGGTGTTTTGATTCTGGGAGTGGGCTGGCCTGGGGTCGGCGAAAGTTTTGGGCGAAAGTTTTGAGCGAAAGTTTTGGGCGGGTTTTGTTTTTTGACTTGAAGTTTTCATTTTGGGAGTGGCGGGCTGGGGGCCGAGCTGGCTAATGGGGGCTAGGCTTGGGGCTGGGCCTGGGAAGCTTGGGCTGGAATTTGGTTGGACACGTTTAATGAAAGTTTGAAACTAATGCAAATGCAATTCGATACGAAAAACACACAATTTCTATTTATCCTGCTCTTGAGGGTTTAGGGTTTAGGGTTTATAGAAATTGTATAGGGTTTGGGTCCCGGGTTTTGACCGGGTTTTGTTTTTTGCTTTGGTGTTTTGATTTTGAATTGACAGGGTCCGAGGTTTTGACCGAAAGTTTTGAGCAGTTTTGTTTTTTACTTTGGTGTTTTGATTGTGGGAGTGGGCTGGGGTGGGCTGGCTGGGGCCGGGATCTGAGTCTGGGGCCGGGATCTGAGTCTGGCGAAAGTTTTGAGCGAAAGTTTTGCTTTTGTGTTTTGATTCTGGGAGTGGGCTGGCCTGGGGTCGGCGAAAGTTTTGGGCGAAAGTTTTGAGCGAAAGTTTTGGGCGGGTTTTGTTTTTTGACTTGAAGTTTTCATTTTGGGAGTGGCGGGCTGGGGGCCGAGCTGGCTAATGGGGGCTAGGCTTGGGGCTGGGCCTGGGAAGCTTGGGCTGGAATTTGGTTGGACACGTTTAATGAAAGTTTGAAACTACGCAAATGCAATTTGCATACGGAAAAAAACACACAATTTCTATTTATCCTGCTCTTGGGGTTTAGGGTTTTAGGGTTTAAGGTTTGGGTTTGAGGGTTTAGGCTTTAGGGTTTCAGGTTTAGGGTTTATAGAAATTGTATAGGGTTTGGGGTCCCGGGTTTTGACCGGGTTTTGTTTTTTGCTTTGGTGTTTTGATTTTGAAGTTTGGGTCCGATGTTTTGACCGAAAGTTTTGAGCAGTTTTGTTTTTTTCTTTGGTGTTTTTTTGATTCTGGGGAGTGGGCTGGGCTGGCTGGGGCCGGGATCTGAGTCTGGGGTTTTGAGCGAAAGTTTTGCTTTTGTGTTTTGATTCTGGGAGTGGGCTGGCCTGGGGTCGGCGAAAGTTTTGGGCGAAAGTTTTGAGCGAAAGTTTTGGGCGGGTTTTGTTTTTTGACTTGAAGTTTTCATTTTGGGAGGGGCGGGCTGGGGGCCGAGCTGGCTAATGGGGGCTAGGCTTGGGGCTGGGCCTGGGAAGCTTGGGCTGGAATTTGGTTGGACACGTTTAATGAAAGTTTGAAACTAATGCAAATGCAATTCGATAGGAAACCAACAAACAATTTCTATTTATCCTGCTCTTGAGGGTTTATGGGTTTAGGGTTTAGGGTTTAGGGTTTTGGTTTAGGGTTTAGCTGGGTTTAAGGGTTTAGGAGGGTGTTAGGGTTTAGGGTTTAGGGTTTAGGGTTTAGGGTTTAGGGTTTAGGGTTTAGGGTTTAGGGTTTAGGGTTTAGGGTTTAGGGTTTAGGGTTTAGGGTTTATAGAAATTGTATAGGGTTTGGGTCCCGGGTTTTGACCGGGTTTTGTTTTTTGCTTTGGTGTTTTGATTTTGAAGTTTGGGTCCGAGGTTTTGACCGAAAGTTTTGAGCAGTTTTGTTTTTTACTTTGGTGTTTTGATTCTGGGAGTGGGCTGGGCTGGCTGGGGCCGGGATCTGAGTCTGGGGTTTTGAGCGAAAGTTTTGCTTTGGTGTTTTGATTCTGGGAGTGGGCTGGCCTGGGGTCGGCGAAAGTTTTGGGCGAAAGTTTTGAGCGAAAGTTTTGGGCGGGTTTTGTTTTTTGACTTGAAGTTTTCATTTTGGGAGGTGGCGGGCTGGGGGCCGAGCTGGCTAATGGGGGCTAGGCTTGGGGCTGGGCCTGGGAAGCTTGGGCTGGAATTTGGTTGGACACGTTTAATGAAAGTTTGAAACTAATGCAAATGCAATTCGATACGAAAAACACACAATTTCTATTTATCCTGCTCTTGAGGGTTTAGGGTTTAGGGTTTAGGGTTTAGGGTTTATAGAAATTGTATAGGGTTTGGGTCCCGGGTTTTGACCGGGTTTTGTTTTTTGCTTTGGTGTTTTAATTTTGAATTGACAGGGTCCGAGGTTTTGACCGAAAGTTTTGAGCAGTTTTGTTTTTTACTTTGGTGTTTTGATTGTGGGAGTGGGCTGGCCGCTGATTTGGGGAGTGGGTTGGGGTGGGCTGGCTGGGGCCGGGATCTGAGTCTGGGGTTTTGAGCGAAAGTTTTGCTTTTGTGTTTTGATTCTGGGAGTGGGCTGGCCTGGGGTCGGCGAAAGTTTTGGGCGAAAGTTTTGAGCGAAAGTTTTGGGCGGGTTTTGTTTTTTGACTTGAAGTTTTCATTTTGGGAGTGGCGGGCGGGGGGCCGAGCTGGCTAATGGGGGCTAGGCTTGGGGCTGGGCCTGGGAAGCTTGGGCTGGAATTTGGTTGGACACGTTTAATGAAAGTTTGAAACTAATGCAAATGCAATTTGCATAGGAAAAAACACACAATTTCTATTTATCCTGCTCTTGAGGGTTTAGGGTTTAGGGTTTATTGAGCTTGCTTCGTGTGCGGGGTGCCTTTTTGAGAATCCTAAACTGGGGGGTTTTTTTTGGGTTTTCTTGAATTTTTTGGCCTTTTTTCTATTTTTTTATTATTTTTTATTTTTTTAGTTTTTTTTTTAGTTTTTTAACCTTGCATGGGGGTTTGCTAAACCCTAAATTAGGGTTTAATAAACCCTGAATGGGGGTTTGCTAAACCCTAGGGTTTGTTAAACCCTGAATTAGGGTTTAATAAACCCTGAATGGGGTTTGCTAAACTCTAGGATTGCTAAACGCTAAATAAACCCTAGGGTTTGCTAAACCTTAAATTAAGAATTAATAAACCCTGAGTGGGGGTTTGCTAAACCCTAGGGTTTGCTAAACCCTAAATGAATGGGGTTTGCTAAACTCTAGGATTGCTAAACCCTAAATAAACCTTAGGGTTTGCTAAACCTTAAATTAAGAATTAATAAACCTTGAGTGGGGGTTTGCTAAGCCCTAGGGTTTGCTAAACACTAAATTAGTTAATAAACCCTGAATGGGTGTTTGCTAAACCCTAGGGTTTGCTAAACCCTAAATTAGGGTTTAATAAACCTTGAATGGGGGTTTGCTAAACCATAGGGTTTGGAAAACCATGTTAATGAACCTTGAATGGGGGTTTGCTAAACTGAAAGCCACATTTCCTGGATTTTGGGGTTGGCGTTTTGGGTGACAAATTCTGTTCATAGAATAACGTTTTTATTGGGCCGGAGGGCCGATCTCGAGGTCCCCCCCATTCTGGGCCTAAAATACAAACGGAACTGGTGCAGATTCGGGCTTAAACCATAAAATAATTAAAGCCAAATTTCCTGGATTTTGGGGTGGGCGTTTTGGGTAACAAATTCTGTTAATAGAATAGCGTTTATATTCGGCCGGAGGGCCGATCTCGAGGCCCCTTCCATTCTGGGCTTAAAATATAAACGGAACTGGTGCAGATCCGGGCTTAAACCATAAACGTTTAAGGTTGAGCGTTTAAAGCCAAATTTCTTGGATTTTGGGGTGTGCGTTTTGGGTGACAAATTCTGTTCATAGAATAGCGTTTTTATTAGGCCGGAGGGCCGATCTCGAGGTACCCCCTATTCTGGGCCTAGAATACAGACCGAACTGGTGCAGATTCGGGCCTAAACCATAAACGTTTAGGGTTATCAGCAACTATTAGCAATTATTAGCATTATTAGCAATTATTGGCAATTATTAGCAATTATTAGCAATTATTAGCAATTATTAACAATTATTAACAATTATTAGCAATTATTAACAATTATTAGCAATTATTAGCAATTATTAGTAATTATTAGCAATTACTAGCAATTATTAGCAATTATTAGCAATTATTAACAATTATCAGCAATTATCAGCAGTTTTTATCAATTATTAGCAAGTATCAGCAATTATTAGCAATTACTAGCAATTATCAGCAATTATTAGCAATCATTAGCAATTATTAGCAATTATTAGCAATTATTAGCAATTATTAGCCATTATCAGCAATTATTAGCAATTATTAGCAATTATCAGCAATTATTAGCAATTATTAGCAATTATCAGCAGTTATTAGCAATTATTAGCAACTATTAGCAATTATTAGCAAGTATCAGCAATTATTAGCAATTATTAACAAATAATAGCCATTATCAGCAATTATTAGCAATTAACAGCAATTATTAGCAATTATTAGAGATTATTAGCAATTATTAGCAATTATTAGCAATTATTAGCAATTATCAGCAATTATCAGCAATTATTAGCAATTATTAGCAATTATCAGCAGTTTTTATCAATTATTAGCAATTATCAGCAATTATTAGCAATTATTAGCAACTATTAGCGCTTTGTCGGCTCGATCAACCGATGGCGGATTCTACTGTTCTGGTTGCTGGGAAGAGCAGAAGGTCCATTCATCCACCCACGTGAAGATGGTGATGTACCCGCCTCGCACCCCGCAATGTGGTGTGTGTCAACGGGTGGCGTCTCGGTTGTTGGTGCCGGAGTTGTGTGGATACCAGCATGCAGACCCAGAATGGACAAAGAGAACAACACCGCCACAGTGGACTTGCGACGAATGCTACAAAGGTCCAAGTAAAGCTGTACCACCATCTCCATGTGCTGTCAAAGCTCGATCTGCCTTTGCCCCTCACATCTCTACACGATGTAGATATCTACGTGACGGACTTCTGTTTTCCAAAGAAAGGTGATGCTGTAGCAATGCAAAAGCTTTTGACGGGGCGTATGCAAAAGTGCTACAAACATTTGCACATCATCGATGGGGTGGACGCCACCGCGTCGGACTTGGTGGAGACGCATTGTCATGGTTGCGCACCGACTGTGATTTTGTGGGGCAGCCCTCACATCAATGTCTTGGCGGACCAAAACCCCACTAACCAGATCAAGCAAGAATCGGGCATGCATAACTGTGAGTGGAAGCTAGAAGCTTTTCGTTGGCTGGCCAAACATTACCCGTCGAGTTTGATCTTATGTCCTCTCAGCAGCCATCACCATTTGGGCACGGCCGTGAACCCGATGATGCATCTAGCAAGTGACGACGGGCTGCTGGCCTATGAGCCGCTGGCATCGCATCCCTTTCCCCTTCAAAGGTTATGTGGTCCCTGTGAGTTGGACGTGCTGTCCAACATGGACGCGGCTGGATCGGTGGATGTACGGGATGCAGTGCTAAGCGCTTGCGACCGTGCCATGCAGGACAAAGGTCGTGCGTCCATTTTGTTTCTAGGCGAATATACCACGTCCTTGGCCTACTCGATTTTGATGTAAAATCAGCGCAAAAGGCTTTGCAACGCTCGGATTCATCTCGGGTTTCTCACCGTCAATTTCCTTTGCCAGGTTCTACTTTGCGATCGTTATGGTCGGATATGTGGAAGAAAGAGACTTGGCGCATATTGTGTTTCTGCCATGGTACAATACAGCACAGATTTGTGCGGGCAGGCGAGCAACCATAAATGGTATGTCCTTCAAATATTTGGGTAATATGGTCGGAGCCTCAGTTGACATGTTGTGGAGCTTCGTTGTTGTCACTCGTTTGCACGATAAAGCAAAGCCACGTGTCGATGCGCATGCATCACCTTGGCCCCTTGCAGGACACCTTTTTGTGACCATTCTTTTGTACAGGAAATAGGCGAAGGGGCATGCATGTGTCTTTCGCAATCTTTCTTTTGCGGTCGCCTTGAAAATAGAGTGCCCCGCTGCCGTGCTTCTTCTCGCATGCCTTTGCCGCCTGGCTGTGTCCTGCACCTTGGCTCGTTTCTTCCCTCCTGCTCAGGTCGCCACTGCTTCGCTTGTCGGGGACTTTGTCTGCTGGTTTCGGGTTTGAGGTTCAGGTCTTTGAGATCTTTATGTCTTCTACCCTTGGGTTCGGGGCGTTGTGATCTTTGGGACTTGCTAGCCTTGTAGTCTGCCTGCCCGTGACAGCTTGTTTTTTCGTTCTCGGTTCACGTGGGTTTGGAACGTTTGTGCTCATTGACTGTAAACTAACGGTTGTCAACCTTCTTGCCCCTTGTTGCTTCTGCAGCACGGTTTTTTTTTTTCAGGGTTTTGGGGTTGCGGGAAGGTCTGTTGGTGACTGTGGTGCAGTGCAGGACCAGTCAAGTGTCAGTGCGCTGCAGGCCGATCTATTTTAGAGGGACACTTCAAATAGACGGCTGCATTACTTGTACAAAGATCGTGCGCACCAATTCTGTTGGGATCTCGGCAGCTGTCTTGTTTCACGTTGGCCTTCCGTTGTGATCGTCTTGGGATCCTGTTGGGTTCCGACTCTCCACCGTCGGCGGACGGGCAGATGTCACCATGGAGTTTGCGCTTTTTGTCCTGAGCTTCCCCTTGTCTCAACAATCTTCAACCAAGGTCGTCCTACGATTTCGCTCATTCGGGTGGCGAGCCGAGACCAGAGGATGTTACAACCCCGGCAAAACGAAAGGATTCTGACTATGACTAGGTCCCTAGGCCATTCTGAGCCAGCGGGCTGGTGCAATTTACTTAAACTCGATTGCATATTGGTGGTGGTGGTGGCGGAATAATCAATTCAATTTACTTAAACTCGATTGCAATAACTTGTGCAAACGGCTATGCATATCTAAGGATATGATGTTAAGTGTATTTGCTTCAAATTGAAAAGAATGTAATGGAATACCATGCACGGTGTAATACGCAAGCTCAATTTATGGGGACTTGAGGGTTTAGGGTTTAGGGTTTAGGGTTTAGGGTTTAGGGTTTAGGGTTTAGGGTTTAGGGTTTTAGGGTTTAGGGGTTTAGGGTTTATTGAGCTTGCTTCGTGTGCGGGGTGCCTTTTTGAGAATCCTAAACTGGGGGGTTTTTTTTGGGTTTTCTTGAATTTTTTTGGGTTTTCTTGAATTTTTTTGCCTTTTTTATATTTTTTTTAGTTTTTTTTAGTTTTGTGGTATCCGGGTCCTTAATTTTGGGCTCCGGGTCCTCAATTTTAGGTCCGGTCTTGGTGTGGTCCTTAATTTTAAGCTCCGGGTCCTTATTTTGCGGCTCCGGGTCCTCAATTGTAAGTTTTGGTCCAGGGGGTTTGCTAAACCCTAGGGTTTGCTAAACCCTGAATTAGGGTTTAATAAACCCTAATTGGGGGTTTGCTAAACCCTAAATTAATACTAAACCCTAGGTTAATTAACCCTGAATGGGGGCTTGCTAAACCCTAGGGTTTGCTAAACCCTACATTAGAGGTAAATAAACCCTGCATGGGGGTTTGCTAAACCCTAGGGTTTGCTAAACCCTGAATTAGGGTTTAATAAACCTTGCATGGGGTTTGCTAAACCCTAAATTAGGGTTTAATAAACCCTGAATGGGGGTTTGCTAAACCCTAGGGTTTGTTAAACCCTGAATTAGGGTTTAATAAACACTGAATGGGGTTTGCTAAACTCTAGGATTGCTAAACCCTAAATAAACCCTAGGGTTTGCTAAACTTTAAATTAAGAATTAATAAACCCTGAGTGGGGATTTGCTAAACCCTAGGGTTTGCTAAACCCTAAATGAATGGGGTTTGCTAAACTCTAGGGTTGCTAAACCCTAAATAAACCCTAGGGTTTGCTAAACCTTAAATTAAGAATTAATAAACCTTGAGTGGTGGTTTGCTAAGCCCTAGGGTTTGCTAAACCCTAAATTAGTTAATAAAACCTGAATGGGTGTTTGCTAAACCCTAGGGTTTGCTAAACCCTAAATTAGGGTTTAATAAACCTTGAATGGGGGTTTGCTAAACCATAGGGTTTGGAAAACCCTGTTAATGAACCTTGAATGGGGGTTTGCTAAACTGAAAGCCACATTTCCTGGATTTGGGGTTGGCGTTTTGGGTGACAAATTCTGTTCATAGAATAACGTTTTTATTGGGCCGGAGGGCCGATCTCGAGGTCCCCTCCATTCTGGGCCTAAAATATAAACGGAACTGGTGCAGATTCGGGTTTAAACCATAAAATAATTAAAGCCAAATTTCCTGGATTTTGGGGTGGGCGTTTTGGGTAGCAAATTCTGTTAATAGAATAGCGTTTTTATTCGGCCGGAGGGCCGATCTCGAGGCCCCCCCCATTCTGGGCTTAAAATATAAACGGAACTGGTGCAGATCCGGGCTTAAATCATAAACGTTTAAGGTTTAGCGTTTAAAGCCAAATTTCTTGGATTTTGGGGTGTGCGTTTTGGGTGACAAATTCTGTTCATAGAATAGCGTTTTTATTAGGCCGGAAGGCCGATCTCGAGGTACCCCCTATTCTGGGCCTAGAATACAGACCGAACTGGTGCAGATTCGGGCCTAAACCATAAACGTTTAGGGTTATCAGCAATTATTAGCAATTATTAGCAATTATTAGCAATTATTAGCAATTATTAGCAATTATTAACAATTATTAACAATTATTAGCAATTATTAAAAATTATTAGCAATTATTAGCAATTATTAGCAATTATTAGCAATTACTAGCAATTATTAGCAATTATTAGCAATTATTAACAATTATCAGCAATTATCAGCAGTTTTTATCAATTAATAGCAAGTATCAGCAATTATTAGCAATTATTAATAATTATCAGCAATTATTAGCAATCATCAGCAATTACTAGTAATTAGTAGCAATTATTAGCAATTATTAGCAATTATCAGCAATTATTAGCAATTATTAGCAATTATCAGCAATTATTAGCAATTATTAGCAATTATCAGCAATTATTAGCAATTAACAGCAATTTTCAGCAAATATTAGCAACTATTAGCAATTATTAGCAATTATTAGCAATTATTAGCAATTACTTGCAATTATTAGCAATCATTAGCAGTTATTAGCAATTATTAGCAATTATTTGCTATAATTAGCAATGTTCAGGATCTATTAGCAATTATTAGCAATTATTAGCAATTATTAGC
>CAJNDT010002659.1:0-29405 GCA_905221615.1 Symbiodinium sp. CCMP2592 | reverse complement strand
AGCAGGGGGCAATCTTCAGGGCTTCAGATTGTCAGCTGGTGGCAATCTGGGTGGGGCTTGGTGGAAAGGGGGCGGATGGCTGTCACACTTCACTTTGGCCCTATGCTTCCTTGGATTGTCGGTAGGTGGCAATCCCGAGGGGACCAGATTGTCAGAAGGTGGCACGACAACTAGGACTAACAAAATGGGGCTTTTTTTCTGCACTGGTTCTTGGCTTCTTGGTTTAAGGATGTTGAGCACGACAACCAGGGTTAACAAAATGGGGTGTGTTTTTTTCTGCTCTGGTTCTTGGCTTCTTGTTTTAAGGATGTTGAGCACGACAACTAGGACTAACAAAATTGGGCTTTTTTTCTGCACTGGTTCTTGACTTCTTGTTTTAAGGATGTTGAGCACGACAACCAGGGTTAACAAAATGGGGTGTGTTTTTTTCTGCTCTGGTTCTTGGCTTCTTGGTTTAAGGATGTTGAGCACGACAACCAGGGGTAACAAAATGGGGTGTGTTTTTTTCTGCTCTGGTTCTTGGCTTCTTGTTTTAAGGATGTTAAGCACGACAACCAGGACTAACAAAATGGGGCTTTTTTTCTTTTCTGGTTCTTGACTTCTTGTTTTAAGGATGTTGCTATATACATGGTACTTGGGCGAATATTTGGTCTCTCTATCGGCGGTCCTGTCGCCTAGCTGGCTTCTTCCAGACCTCTTCCTGTTCTCTTCCAATACCGTCCAAAACTCGAATTCCCCTTTGAAAGTGCAAACGTGCATGCGTGTAATTGCAGCTTGGTGGCCGTCTTCCATTGCCGGCCTCGTTGGTTGTACCTTGGCGCCGTGAGGGAAGCAATGCAAACATGAGATTGACGAACACGAACATGTTTAGTTGCAGCCGAGTCGCTTGCACCAAAAATCAGTCCTTGGCTTGGACATGTTCAGTGAATGCATGCGTGGGAAGTATGAGAGTGTGAAGGGCTTCGAAGGCACCCCCCAGCGTACTTAGTACTGGGATGGCCTTATTTTAGGCGCCTTATAAGAGAATGTCCCGCAGCACACGCTCCCTGCTTCCCCGATGTTTCTGGTCGGATTGAAACATCCTTCGCCCATATGTGTTCACCGATTGGAGATAGATCGGCTCCCCGGTAGTAACGCGCACCCGCGAGCGAGTACACGCGTTCCCGTTGACAGGCTCAATGGGAAGCCCCCTTGGCCCTTGGCACTGAGGAAAACAAACCGATCCTCGCACAAAGCGCGTCCGTGGCACACATCCCAAAAGTATGACCGTGGCCTACTTTTGGAATGCTCAAGGAAGGCACCTCGGCTCTTTGTAGGTATTTGGAGGCCGCTTCGCTAGTGAACTGGCGCGTACAGCAGTCGCTGTAGTTCAACGCCATTACTAGCTTCCAACAGACAGTTAGCATGTCCCCTTAGGGGGCGAGCGGAGGGTCCAAAAGCGCATTGTGTGTACGGTTCGGGTTCGGCGTTTTCGGTGTTTGGCTGCCACTTGCCAGGCCTCATAAATTGTCGGCAGGTGGCAATCCTAAGGGGTGTAGATTGTCAGAAGGTGGCAATCCTGGTGGGGGGGGGGGGGCTAGATTGCCAACAGGTGGCAATCACACCTGCGTTTTTGGTGCTTAGCTGCCACTTGCCAGGCCTAATGGATTGCCGACAGGTGGCAATCTTAGGGGGTCTAGATTGTCGGAAGGCGGCAAGCGTAGCGGGGTACAGATTGTCAACAGGTGGCAATCACAGGGGATTTAGATTGTCAGCAGGTGGCAATCTTAGGGAGTACAGATTGCCAACAGGTGGCAATCTTAAGGGGGTACAGATTGCCAACAGGTGGCAATCACAGGGGATCTAGATTGTCAGCAGGTGGCAATCTTAGGGGGTACAGATTGCCAACAGGTGGCAATCTTAAGGGGGTACAGATTGCCAAGAGGTGGCAATCCTGGTGGGGGTGGGTGGAAAGGGGGCGGATGGCTGTCACACTCCCTTGCTGGCCGGTTGCCCTTTGGATTGTCAGCAGGTGGCAATTTTCAGGGCTTCAGATTGTCAGCTGGTGGCAATCTGGGTGGAGCTTGGTGGAAAGGGGGCGGATGGCTGTCACACTTCACTTTGGCCCTATGATTCCTTGGATTGTCGGTAGGTGGCAATCCCGAGGGGACCAGATTGTCAGCAGGTGGCACGACAACTAGGACTAACAAAATGGGGCTTTTTTTCTGCACTGGTTCTGGGCTTCTTGGTTTAAGGATGTTGAGCACGACAACCAGGGTTAACAAAATGGGGTGTGTTTTTTTCTGCTCTGGTTCTTGGCTTCTTGTTTTAAGGATGTTGAGCACGACAACTAGGACTAACAAAATGGGGCTTTTTTTCTGCAGTGGTTCTTGACTTCTTGTTTTAAGGATGTTGAGCACGACAACCAGGGTTAACAAAATGGGGTGTGTTTTTTTCTGCTCTGGTTCTTGGCTTCTTGGTTTAAGGATGTTGAGCACGACAACCAGAGTTAACAAAATGGGGTGTGTTTTTTTCTGCTCTGGTTCTTGGCTTCTTGTTTTAAGGATGTTAAGCACGACAACCAGGACTAACAAAATGGGGCTTTTTTTCTGCACTGGTTCTTGACTTCTTGTTTTAAGGATGTTGCTATATACATGGTACTTGGGCGAATATTTGGTCTCTCTATCGGCGGTCCTGTCGCCTAGCTGGCTTCTTCCAGACCTCTTCCTGTTCTCTTCCAATACCGTCCAAATCTCGAATTCCCCTTTGAAAGTGCAAACGTGCATGCGTGTAATTGCAGCTTGGTGGCCGTCTTCCATTGCCGGCCTCGTTGGTTGTACCTTGGCGCCGGGAGGGAAGCAATGCAAACATGAGATTGACGAACACGAACATGTTTAGTTGCAGCCGAGTCGCTTGCACCAAAAATCAGTCCTTGGCTTGGACATGTTCACTGAATGCATGCGTGGGAAGGATGAGAGTGTGAAGGTCTTCGAAGGCACCCCCCAGCGTACTTAGTACTGGGATGGCCTTATTTTAGGCGCCTTATAAGAGAATGTCCCGCAGCACACGCTCCATGCTTCCCCGATGTTTCTGGTCGGATTGAAACATCCTTCGCCCATATGTGTTCACCGATTGGAGATAGATCGGATCCCCGGTAGTAACGCGCACCCGCGAGCGAGTACACGCGTTCCCGTTGACAGGCTCAATGGGAAGCCCCCTTGGCCCTTGGCACTGAGGAAAACAAACCGATCCTCGCGCAAAGCGCGTCCTTGGCACACATCCCAAAAGTATGACCGTGGCCTACTTTTGGAATGCTCAAGGAAGGCACCTCGGCTCTTTTTAGGTATTTGGAGGCCGCTTCGCTAGTGAACTGGCGCGTACAGCAGTCGCTGTAGTTCAACGCCATTACTAGCTTCCAAAAGACAGCAAGGATGTCCCCTTAGGGGGCGAGCGGAGGGTCCAAAAGCGCATCGTGTGTACGCGCGCGGGTCGGGGAAATCCTGGTCCCCGGGCGGTCGTAGATTGACGGTGGGTGTCAATTTTGCCCGGCTTCAAGACTGCTTAAAGCCCTTTGAAATAACTTCGGAAGCCACTTAGAACGTTTTAAAACCACTCTGAGCCTTTAAAAACCTCTCAAACCCTGCAAAAACTTGCAACCAGGCCACCCACAACGCCAAAGTGACAATCTCCAGGCCCCAAAGTGACAATCTCCAGGCCCCAAAGTGACAATCGCCAGGCCCCAGGTGACAATCTCCAGGCCCCAAAGTGACAATCGCCAGGCCCCGAGTGACAATCTCCAGGCCCCAGGTGACAATCTCCAGGCCCCAAAGTGACAATCGCCAGGCCCCGAGTGACAATCTCCAGGCCCCAAAGTGACAATCGTCAGGCCCCAGGTGACAATCTCCAGGCCCCAAAGTGACAATCGCCAGGCCCCGAGTGACAATCTCCAGGCCCCAAAGGGGTGGCAATCTTAGGGGGTCTAGATTGTCAGAAGGCGGCAATCGTAGGGGGGCACAGATTGCCAACAGGTGGCAATCACAGGGGATCTAGATTGTCAGCAGGTGGCAATCTTAGGGGGGTACAGATTGCCAACAGGTGGCAATCTTAAGGGGGTACAGATTGGCAATCACAGGGGATCTAGATTGTCAGCAGGTGGCAATCTTAGGGGGGTACAGATTGCCAACAGGTGGCAATCTTAAGGGGGAACAGATTGCCAATAGGTGGCAATCGTGGTGGGGGTTGGTGGATAGGGGGCGGATGGCTGTCACACTCCCTTGCTGGCCGGTTGCCCCTTTGGATTGTCCGCAGGTGGCAATCTTCAGGGCTTCAGATTGTCAGCTGGTGGCAATCTGGGTGGAGCTTGGTGGAAAGGGGGCGGATGGCTGTCACACTCCCTTGCTGGCCGGTTGCCCCTTTGGATTGTCAGCAGGTGGCAATCTTCAGGGCTTCAGATTGTCAGCTGGTGGCAATCTGGGTGGAGCGTGGTGGAAAGGGGGCGGATGGCTGTCACACTCCCTTGCTGGCCGTTTGCCCCTTTGGATTGTCAGTAGCTCTGGACCCTCCCGGCGGATGGCTGTCACACTCCCTTGCCAGATTGACAGCAGGTGTCAATCGTGAGAGGTCCGGTGGGGAAAGGGGCCGGTTGTTGGCTTCTTGTTTCAAGGATGTTGAGCACGACAACCAGGACTAACAAAATGGGTTTTTTTTTCTGCACTGGTTCTTGGCTTCTTGCTTTAAGGATGTTGAGCACGACAAGTAGGACTAACAAAATGGGGCTTTTTTTCTGCACTGGTTCTTGACTTCTTGTTTCAAGGATGTTGAGCACAACAACAAGGGTTAACAAAATGTTGTGTTTTTGTTCTGCACTGTTTGCTGGCATCTTGGTGCTTCCCAACGGTGTGGCAAATACAATTTCTATTTATCCTGCTCTTGAGGGTTCGGTTCTTGGTGGCTCTTTCTGTCCCACTCTTGTCCGTAACAAATCGTACTGCCGGGGTTTGGTTGGCTCTTTCTGGCCCACTCTTGGCCGTAACAAATCGTACTGCCGGGTCTTGGTGGCTCTTTCTGGCCCACTCTTGGCCGTAACAAATCGTACTGCCGGTTCTTGGTGGCTCTTTCTGTCCCACTCTTGTCCGTAACAAATCTGGTGGCTCTTTCTGGCCCACTCTTGGCCGTAACAAATCGTACTGCCGGGTCTTGGTGGCTCTTTCTGGCCCACTCTTGGCCGTAACAAATCGTACTGCCGGGTCTTGGTGGCTCTTTCTGGCCCACTCTTGGCCGTAACAGATAGTACCGCCGGGTCTTGGGGCCGGTCCGCAATTTTAGGTTCCAATCCAAAATTTTGGAGCCCCGGTCCTTCATTTTCGGCTCCAATCCTTAATTTTAAAGCCTCGTCCTTAATTTGAAGTCTCAATCCTTAATTGTGGCCGACAGGTCCTTAATTTAAGGTTGGAGGATTTCAAGCGTCCCCGGCCGGTTTGCACTGAGGTTTAGGGTTATTATTATATAGGCTGACAGTAGCGGCCTATTCACTGGAGCCGCGTGGACCTGAGGTCCAGGACCTACGGCTTGCCTTTCGGCCGTCGCCTACGGTCCGGCAGGCGCCTTCCGGTCCGCCTGCTGCGGCCGACCCCATTCGCTGCGGGGGGGGGTCGGCCTTCAGTTAAAGGTTCTAGGGTTAAAGGTTTAGGGTTGGGTGTGTTGCTTGGGTCATTTCAATTTACTTAAACCGTTCAGTTGCACTTAGAAAAAAACTTGTCAATTTACTTAAACTGCCCTGTTAGAGTTTGGGGCCCTGTTAGGCTTTAGGGTTTCTTAGGCTTTAGGGCTCGGTAGGGCTTAAGCTTTGTTAGGCTAGAGGGTTTGCTAGGTTTTAGGGGCTCTTGGGGTTCGGGGTTTGTTAGGGGTTTTTCTCTCTTTCCGCCCAGGCTCGGCGATGCTCTGGTCTGGCCGGGCCCTCCCTCGCGAGGTTTCAGGGCTTCCAGGTGGGTTGGGGCTCCGAGGCAGAGAGGTCCGAGTGCGCGAGGCTTGGGTGTTGAGGGGTTTTCGGACTGGGAAGGTGGGTTGGGGCTCCGAGGCAGTGAGGTTTGGAGTGCGTGCCGTGCTTTGTGTGGGGGCTTCGGGTTGTTAGGGTTTGGGGTGTGCTAGGACTTAGGGTTTGGCAGGGTTTAGCGCTTGTCGGCGTTTAGGGTTTGTCCGGGTTTGCGGCTTGTTGGCGTTTCGGGTTCTGTTAGGCTGTTTAGGTTTCGGGTATCTTAGGGTTAAGGCTTCGTGTCGCCGTGGCCAGGGGCCAAGCCTAGGACCCAATCGTGAAAGGAGCCGGGGGGTCGAGCGGGAGCACCACTCGCTAGTCCCGGACCCGTCGGCTCCTTTCACTTTCGTTTTTCTTTTATATTCTTGTGGTGCGATGAGGTTGGTGAGTCGAGGGGTTCGAGGGCCCAGTTTACTCAAATCCTCCGTTCCTCAGGTTCTGCCAACTCGGTTAGTCGAGGGCGTCGAGGAGTGCGGTGCTCGGCATTCTTTTGACCCCCTGGAGCATTTCGCAAGTTTGGGCGAGGATACACGTGAAGTTGAACCCCAGCCGCCGTCTTCGGTTTCAGTTTGTTATTAGCAGTCATGGCCGCTTTGCCCCAAATGATTGTTGCCCCTGCGGGGACGCCGTTGAGCGCGCAGCAGCTGCTGCAGATGCAGCAGCACCAGCAGCTGCAGCAGCAGCTGGCTTTGCCCATCATCGCCGAGTCCCGACAGAATTCATGTCATGTGTGAGCGTCTCTTTTGGTTATGTCCGTGCTGCATCATCTCACCGACAACTTTTCGGTTGAGTCATTGTAAACTGCGCAAAAAAAGGACCAGTCGGGGACGCTCTGGCTGCAGCCGGTGGCTCCATGGCTCAACTCAACTTCATGCTGTTCTTGTAGGGTGTTGCCTGTTTGCCGTACATTGTCATGCTCACCGAATCTCCTCATTGGAAAATGTCCTTGCTATCTGAGGTCCCTCCCCCTGTGCCGGCGAACATCTTGATTTTCCCCGCAATGTGACGCTGTGCAAACATTCGTGCATTTATTGACTTCGCGCTAGCTTGTTTTCCCCGAGTGAATCCAAGGCCCACACTGCAGCAAAGGACGGCCCTCGGTGGCGGGTGAGGCGCATTGAGAGACAGGCAGGGATCCGGCTCAGAGGACGCGTTGAACTCTCAATTTCTAGGACTCAAAGTTCTGTCCTGCAGGCGGATGATTCTTCACGTTTCACGTCGCCTCACTGCCCATGTTTCGTTGCAGGGTCAAAATTGCCCTAGCAGATGCACGTGCATGTTTCTTTTTTCTTTAAACTTGGGGTCTCCAATTAGGTTTTGGTGTTGCTCATATTATGTTTCTGGTTCCGGTTAGTTCTCTTTCGGATTAGGTGATTCGTGGTTGTAGCCGTGCTGTATTGTTGTGGTTGTAGAATTGGGGACCCGGGGGTAGGAAGGTCGGGGGTTTGTCCGGAGCGAGGTTCGCCTCCAGATGCCGAGGACAAACCCCCGACCAGAGCGCCCTCTGTACATACTGGGGACGGTATCCTGGTTTGCTCTTAATTAGTTAGTTAGTTAGTTAGCTAGTTAGTTAGATAGATAGTTAGCTAGTTAGTTAGATAGTTAGCTAGTTGTTAGTTAGTTAGTTAGTTAGCTAGCTAGTTAGTTAGTCAGTTAGTTAGTTAGTGTTTGGGATCATGCAGATGTTTGACACACTCACTTGGTGGAGGTGAATATTGACTTGATCGCATAGTGCATTTTCTTTGGTCCTTCTTGGTTTGTTTCGTCCACGTTTCACGGGCCATGGGCTTTGCATCGCACTTGTTTTTGCGGTTTGTTGTCATCGTTTTAGTTTGATTTGCTATGGCATCTCTTAGACTAGGTGCTCGATGCAAGGCCCTGCGGGATGCGCTCCGTTAATGCGTGGCCCTTTTTTGGTACTGGAATTCATCTAATTAAAAACTTGACCTTTTTGCTTAATTCAACTTTTGTTGCCGAGCGCCTAACACCAGCATCGGTGGCTCGGGGGCTGGGGCCGGCATGCATGTTCCTTTCTGACATCTTTCTTTAGCAACCGTCTTCAAAATAGATTGCACCGCTGCCGCGCTGTGCTTGCTTCTGTCCGCCCTTCACCTCCTCTTTGCTCTTCCCTCCCCGCTGCCCTTCCTTTTGCTCAGGTCCGAGCTCGATTTGGGCTGGTGCCCTGAGAGGTTCCAGGGTTCGGGGTTTGCTTTGGAGGCCGGTTGGGGCTCAGAGGCAGCGAGGCAGTGGTCCGTGTGCGCTTGAAATGTTTCGGTTCTTGGCGTTTCCGGCTAAGCTTGTAGGGTTTAGGGCTCGGGGTCAAGGGCTTTCGGGGTTAAGGTTTTAGGGCTCGGAGGGTTTTCGGGTTTAGTGTTTTCGCGGTGAGGGTCAAGGAGGGTTTGGCGCTCTCGGGTTCAGGGTTAGAGGTTAGGATTGTTTTTGCTGCTTGGGGTTTAGGGTTTTCGGGGTTGGGGTTATGGTATGAGGTTTTCCTTCTTAGGGTCTGGGGTTCGTTAGGGCCGAAGCCTTCAAAGGGTTTGGGGAAAGTTTGGGGTTTGCTAGGTTTGAGGGTTTGTGTCGGTTTATTTGTTGGAGTTCAGGGTTTGTTGGGCATAGGCTTCGTTAGGGCTTGGGCTTTGCCCTTCCCTCCTCCTTGCTCCTCCCTCCCCGCTGCCCTTCCTTGTGCTCAGGTCCGACCTCGACTTGGGCTGGTGGCCTGAGAGGTTCCAGGGTTTGGGGTTTGCTTTGGAGGCCGGTTGGGGCTCAGAGGCAGCGAGGCAGTGGTCCGTGTGCGCTTGCAATGTTTCGGTTCTTGGCGTTTCCGGATAAGCTTGTAGGGTTTAGGGCTCGGGGTTAAGGGCTTTCGGGGTTAAGGTTTTAGGGCTCGGAGGGTTTTCGGGTTTAGTGTTTTCGCGGTGAGGGTCAAGGAGGGTTTAGCGCTCTTGGGTTCAGGGTTGGGGAAAGTTTGGGGTTTGCTAGAGTTGAGGGTTTGTGTCGGTTTATTTGTTGGAGTCGAGGGTTTGTTGGGCCTGGGCTTCGTTAGGGCTTGGGCTTTGTTGGGGTTCAGAGCGCTGTTCGGGTTTAGGGTTTGTTGGGATTTAGAGCTCGATGGGGTTGAAGCTTTGTTAAGGTTAGCGGTTTGCCAGGGTTTAAGGGTTCTTGGGGTTCAGGGTTTGTTAGGGGTTTTCCTCTCTTCCCGCCCAGGCTCGGCGATGCTGCTTTTGCGTGGCCGGGGCCCCCCTCGCGAGGCTTCGGGGGTTCCAGGTGGGTTGGGGCTCCGAGGCAGAGAGGTCCGAGTGCGCGAGGATTGGGTGTTGAGGGTCCTTCGGCTTTGGAAGGTGGGTTGGGGCTCCGAGGCAGTGAGGTTTGGAGGGCATGCTCTTAGGGCTTTTGTTTCTTAGGGTTTAGGGTTGGTTGGAACGCAGGGTTCGTCAGGGTTTAGGGATCGCCCTCGTATTTTTGGGGTTTGGGGCTAGGGTTGCGGGTAGGTTGTTTGGGTCATCTTATCTACTTAAAACCTCGTGGGGGTTAACCTTCTCAATATACTTAAACCTTTCAACTTACTTAAACCCTCGTGGGGGGGGGGGGGGCAACCCTTTCAATTTACTGAAACCAACCCTTGCGGACGCTAAGGCTTTTCGGGTTAAGGGGTTGAGGGTTTTCGGGTTTAGGGTTAGGGTTTAGGGGTTTCGGGTTTAGGCGGGTTATTTGTTGGAGTCGAGGGTTTGTTGGGCCTGGGCTTCGTTAGGGCTTGGGCTTTGTTGGGGTTCAGAGCGCTGTTCGGGTTTAGGGTTTGTTGGGCTTTAGAGCTCGATGGGGTTGAAGCGTTGTTAAGGTTAGCGGTTTGCCAGGGTTTAAGGGTTCTTGGGGTTCAGGGTTTGTTAGGGGTTTTCCTCTCTTTCCGCCCAGGCTCGGCGATGCTGCTTTTGCGTGGCCGGGGCCCCCCTCGCGAGGCTTCGGGGGTGCCAGGTGGGTTGGGGCTCCGAGGCAGAGAGGTCCGAGTGCGCGAGGATTGGGTGTTGAGGGTCCTTCGGCTTTGGAAGGTGGGTTGGGGCTCCGAGGCAGTGAGGTTTGGAGTGCATGCTCTTAGGGCTTTTGTTTCTTAGGGTTTAGGGTTGGTTGGAACGCAGGGTTCGCCAGGGTTTAGGGATCGCCCTCGTAGTTTTGGGGTTTGGGGCTAGGGTTGTGGGTAGGTTGTTTGGGTCATCTTATTTACTTAAAACCTCGTGGGGGTTAACCTTCTCAATATACTTAAACCTTTCAACTTACTTAAACCCTCGTGGGGGGGGGGGGGCAACTCTTTCAATTTACTGAAACCAGGTTGTTTGAGTCATCTTATTTACTTAAAACCTCGTGGGGGCTAACCTTCTCAATATACTTAAACCTTTCAACTTACTTAAACCCTCGTGGGGGGGCAACTCTTTCAATTTACTGAAACCAACCCTTGCGGAAGCTAAGGCTTTTCGGGTTAAGGGTTTGAGGGTTTTCGGGTTTAGGGTTAGGGTTTAGGGTTTTCGGGTTTAGGATTTAGGGTTTTCGGGTTTAGGGTTAGGGTTTAGGGTTTTCGGGTTTAGGATTTAGGGTTTTCGGGTTTAGGGTTTAGGGTTAAAGGTTTAGGGTTTGGTGTGTTGCTTGGGTCATTTCAATTTACTTAAACCGTTCAGTTGCACTTAGAAAAAACTTGTCAATTTACTTAAACTGCCCTATGGTCGACCGTTGCTTGCCTTAAATCCTGCGTACCTGCTGAACATAAAACCAGAAGCTGCGCTGGCGCACCTTAGGCGCAAGCCGTCTAAAATTTAGGGTTTAGGGTTTAGGGTTTAGGGTTTAGGGTTTAGGGTTTAGGGTTTAGGGTTTAGGGTTTAGGGTTTAGGGTTTTCGATGCGAGTGCGCTGTCGACCCCTCCATGAAGTGGTTGGGGTCGGCGCATGAGCTGCAATGCCCGCCCTCCCACCCTAATTTCAAACCTTGAACGGGTTTAGGGTTGTCTACCCCCCCAACCCCCCCTAGCAAGGGGGGCTTATATGCTTTGGCAGCAACAACAACAAACAACTTTTCCACAACGCCAAAGTGACAATCTCCAGGCGCAAAGTGACAATCTCCAGGCCCCAAAGTGACAATCTCCAGGCCCCAAAGTAACAATCTCCAGGCCCCAAAGTGACCCAAAGGGCCTTCTGGGTGGCTTCGGTGGGCTTGTGGCCTCTGGGGCCTTTGCAGGGTTTACGGGGGAGGACCTTCTACAGGCTTTGTGGGGGCTGCGCGGCCTTCTGGAAACCTTCTGGACACCTTTTTGCCCACCTTCAAAACTACTTAAAACCTATCGAAACAGCTACAAAAACCATTCAAAACTTTTAAAAACCACTCGAAGCTTTTAAGAACCTCGCAAAACCTGCAAAAACTTCTACCAGACCAGGCCAACTTTTCCACAACGCCAAAGTGACAATCTCCAGGCGCAAAGTGACAATCTCCAGGCCCCCAAGTGACAATCTCCAGGTGACAATCTCCAGGCCCCAAAGTGACCCAAAAACCCTTCTGGGTGGCTTCGGTGGGCTTGTGGCCTCTGGGGCCTCTGCAGGGTTTACGGGGGAGGACCTTCTGCAGGCTTTGTGGGGCTGCGCGGCCTTCTGGAAACCTTCTGGACACCTTTTTGCCCACCTTCAAAACTGCTTAAAACCTATCGAAACAGCTACAAAAACCACTCAAAACTTTTAAAAACCACTCTGAGCCTTTAAGAACCTCGCAAAACCTGCAAAAACTTGCAACCAGACCAGGCCAACTTTTCCACAACGCTAAAGTGACAATCTCCAGGCGCAAAGTGACAATCTCCAGGCCCCCAAGTGACAATCTCCAGGCCCCAAAGTGACAATCTTCAGGCCCCCAAAGGGCCTTCTGGTCTGGGGCCTCTGCAGGGTTTACGGGGGAGGACCTTCTGCAGGCTTTGTGGGGGCCTGCGCTAGGCTCTGGGTCCTTAATTTTAATTAGGTCCAATTAATTTTAAGCTCCGGGCCTTTAAGTTTAGGCTCCGGGTCCGGTCCGGTCCTTATTTTAAGTTCCGGTGCCTTGATTTTAGCCTGGCCCTTAATATCGGCCCCTTAATTTTAGGCTCCGGGTCCTTGATTTTAGGTCTGGCCTTAATTTTAAGCTTCGGGTTCTTAATTTTCGGCTCCGGTCCTTAATTTGAGGTCCTGGCCCTTAATTTTAAGCTCCGGGCACTTAATTTTATGCTCTGGGTCCTTAATTTTAGGTCCGGTCCTTAATTTTAAGCTCCGGGTCCTTAATTTTCGGCTCCGGGTCCTTAATTTTAGGTCCGGTCCTTAATTTTAAGCTCCGTGTCCTTAAGTTTCGGCTCCGGGTCCTCAATTTTAGGTTTTGGTTCTTATTTTAAGCTCCGGGCCCTTAATTTTAGGCTCCGGGTCCTTAATTTTAGGTCCGGTCCTTAATTTTGAGCTCCGGGTCCTTATTTTTCTGTTCCGGTCCTTAATTCTAACTCCGGGTCCTCCAGAAAAGAGGATTTTGCAGCCCCAGTCCTTCATTTTCGGCTCCAATCCTTAATTTTAAAGCTTCGTCCTTAATTTTGAAGTCTCAATCCTTAATTGTGGCCGACAGGTCCTTAATTTAAGGTTGGAGGATTTCAAGGGTGCCCGGCCGGTTTGCACCAAGGTTTAGGGTTATTATTATATAGGCTGACAGTAGCGGCCTATTCACTGGAGCCGCGTGGACCTGAGGTCCAGGACCTACGGCTTGCCTTTCGGCCGTCGCCTACGGTCCGGCAGGCGCCTTCCGGTCCGCCTGCTGCGGCCGACCCCATTCGCGGCGGTGGGGGGTCGGCCTTCAGTTTAGGGTTTAGGGTTTAGGGTTTAGGGTTTAGGGTTTAGGGTTTAGGGTTTAGGGTTCGCCAGCGCAGTGTTTTGAGACTGCGCAGAAAGGCGCCCTTAGCATCTCACGCGAAGCCAGCAGCTGCATCCCTTTCTTTTAAGGGGGCTGGCGCTTAAGCCCTAAAACTCCTTGTCTGCTCCGCGATTGCTCTCTGTTGGTTCGGGCTAGACTAAATTTAGTCTTTTTTAATGTTAAGGGTTTGTTGGGGTTTGGTAAAAAAGCCCGTTTCTGACAATCGTGTTTTTCGGCACTTTTTCCGGGTTGGGGATCGAAACCTTTGAACTTTTTTCTGGCGCGGCCGTGTCCCCCCTCGCGAAGTTTCAGGGGTGCGAGGTGGGTTGGGGCTCGGAGGCGGAGGGGTCCGAGTGCGAGCATCTCACCCGAAGGCTTTCTCTGCCTTAAGGGGGTCCAGGTTGACTGCGCTCACAGGCGCCCCGAGCATCTCCCACGAACGCTTGCTCTGCTTTAGGGGGGCTGGTCCTTAGGTCCTAAAGTGTTGCGTCTGCCTCTCGAATGGTTTCTGTTTGTTCGGGTTAAGTTAGGTTTAGAGCACTGTGAGTGTTAAGAGATTGCCGGGTCTTGGTGGTTCTTGTGGTTTCACTGCTTTGAGGGGGCCGTTGCTTAAGTCTTAAAAGTTGTCGTCTGCTCCGCGATTGTTCTCTGTTGGTTCGGGCTAGGTTAAATTGAAGCTTTGTTAGTGTTGAGGGATTGCCGGGGTTTGGAGGTGCTTGTGGTTTCACTGCTTTTAGTGGGCCGTTGCATGAGCCTTCAAGCTCGTCGTCTGCCCCGTTGTCTGCTCCGCGATTGCTCTCTGTTGGTTCGGGCTAGACTAAATTGAGGCTTTCTTATTGTTGAGGGATTGCTGGGGTTTGTTGCCCGGGGCCGGGGCACCTTCCCACAGCCAGGGCCAGGGGCCGGGAGCATCTCACGCGAAGCCAGCAGCTGCATCCCTTTCTTTTAAGGGGGCTGGCGCTTAAGCCCTAAAACTCCTTGTCTGCTCCGCGATTGCTCTCTGTTGGTTCGGGCTAGACTAAATTTAGTCTTTTTTAATGTTCAGGGTTTGCTGGGGTTTGGTAAAAAAGCCCGTTTCTGACAATCGTGTTTTCCGTCACTTTTTCCGGGTTGGGTCTCGAAACCTTTCAGACTTTTCTGGCGTGGCCGGGTCCCCCCTCGCGAAGTTTCAGGGGTGCGAGGTGGGTTGGGGCTCGGAGGCGGAGGGGTCCGAGTGCGAGCATCTCCCCCGAAGGCTTTCTCTGCCTTAAGGGGGTCCATGTGGAGCGCTCACAGGCGCCCCGAGCATCTCCCACGAAGGCTTGCTCTGCTTTAGGGGGGCTGGTCCTTAAGTCCTAAAGTTTTGCGTCTGCCTCTCGATTGTTTTCTGTTTGTTCGGCTTAAGTTAGGTTTAGAGCTCGTGAGTGTTAAGAGATTACCGGGTCTTGGTGGTTCTTGTGGTTTCACTGCTTTTAGGGGGCCGTTGCTTAAGTCTTAAAAGTTGTCGTCTGCTCCGCGATTGTTCTCTGTTGGTTCGGTCTAGGTTAAATTGAAGCTTTGTTAGTGTTGAAGGATTGCCGGGGTTTGGGGGTGCTTGTGGTTTCACTGCTTTTAGTGGGCCGTTGCATAAGCCTTCAAGCTCGTCGTCTGCCCCGTTGTCTGCTCTGCGATTGCTTTCTGTTGGTTCGGGCTAGACTAAATTGAGGCTTTCTTATTGTTGAGGGTTTGCTGGGGTTTGTTGCCCGGGGCCGGGGCACCTTCCCACAGCCAGTTCCCGGGGCCGGGGCACCTTCCCACATCCAGGGCCCGGGGCCAGCGCACCTTCCCACAGCCAGGGTTCGGGGCAGGGCCCGGGGCCGGGGCCAGTGCCCGAACCGCGCACCTTCCCACAGCCAGGGTCCGGGGCCGGGGCACCTTCCCACAGCCAGGGCCCTTCCCACAGCCGGGGCACCTTCACCTTCCCACAGGGCCGGCACCTTCCCACAGCCAGGGACACCTGCCCAACCCCCCGCCCAAACCCCGGTAAAGTGCTGCATCCCACAGATCGTGCCAGGCGATGACTGCAGACCGTGCTGTCACAATGGCCTCGTTCCGATGCGGGATAAACGAGATGACGCGCAAACGTTTTTCTTGTGGAACACCAGGTGCAAAAACAGGTTTTGCTCCGTCGATGCACAATTATACAGAAGCATGTCGGGAGAGGAAGAGCGAAGGGGGGGGGCAGGGCGGGCGCACACTGGCAGTGTGCGCAAGTTCCAAATGCCAGTATCGCGATCGCCATTCCCATGCGGGATAAACGAGATCACGCGCAAACGTATATGTTCCTGTGGAACACCAGGCGCAAAAACAGGTTTTGCTCTGTCGAGGCAAAATTATACCGAAGCAGGTTGGGCGGAAAACCGAGGGGGGGGGGGCAGGGCGGGCAGTTAAATGGCGGTGTGGCAAAGTTGCAAACATCAGTATCACGATCGTCATTCCGATGCGGGATACACGAGATCGTGCGCAAACGTTTGTTTCTTGTGGAACACCAGACGCAAACACGGGTTCTGCTCTGTGGATGCAAGCTTAAATCGAAGCATGTCGGGATAGAAAAGCGAAAGGGGGGGGGGGCGGGCGTGTAATTGGCAGTGTGCACAAGTTGCAAATACCAGTATCGCGTCGTTCCGATGCAGAATAAACGAGATCACGCGCAAACTTTTCCTTGTTGTGGGACACCAGGCGCAAAAACAGGTTTTGCTCTGTCGATGTAGAATTATACCGAAGCATGTCGAGAGAGGAGCGCGAAAGGTGGGGGGGGGGGCGCGTAATTCGCAGTCTGCACAAGTTGCAAATACCAGTATCGCGATCACCATTCCCATGCGGGATGAGCGAGATTGTGCGCAAATGTTTGTTTCTTGTGGAACACCAGACGTAAAAACGGGTTTTGCTCTGTGGATGCAAACTTAAACCGAAGCATGTCGGGAGAGGAAGAGCGAAAGGGGGGGGGGGCAGGGGGGGCGCGTAATTGGCGGTGTGCATAAGTTGCAAATACCAGTATCACGATCGTCATTCCGATCCGGGATAAACCAGATCGTGTGCAAACGTTTGTTTCTTGTGGAACACCATCGCCATAGCTTGTACACTACATCTGCCATCATCGGCTGAGTCTCGCTGTTCCAGTTGGCGGCGTTGCTCGAGCCGCTGCCCCTTGGGCCTTGCGGCGCGTTTGGCGCCGCGGCTGCTTGTCCGCGGTGCCATGGCGCTTGGCGGCCACTCCTCTTACTTGCTGCTGCCCCTTCTGTGTGGTGGGTTTTATCCTCTGATGCTTTTGCTGTGGCTCTCTGGTCGGCTTCGTGCTTTTCGACTGCAGTGCCTTTGCTGGTACAGCTTTGCGAGGGTCCCGGGCGCGCCGTGTGGCGCCTTCTCTACCTCGGCTTCTGTTGCTGTGTTTGTGCGATGACTGACGGCTCGTGCGTTGCGGCAGTGGGTGCGGAGCAGCATGCATGGGTGTGTGCTTGAGCCGAACGGCCTTGCTCTGCGAGTCGTGCCTTCACAGTTGCTCTGGTCGGGACGGACCGTCGCGAGTGGAGGGTGGGGGGGGGGGGGGCCGGGTGCAGGGGGCGGCTGACGGAGCGTCTCTCCAGCTCACCCTTTGCAGGAGACCTGTGCATGTCAGGTACCGTGCCTGTGACTGCGCTTCATTGCATGTGCGCGTCTCTGATCGGCCCTTTTTTCCTCTCTGCGCCGGGCGCGCGGCCGTGCTGGACGGGGCGTGAAACCGGTATGGCTGCCTCACCTAGAGAGGCGGCTTCCGCTCAGTCTTTGCTGGTCTTGCTGCGCCGCGCGGGGCGTTCGCGGGGTCTGCATTTCGGGCACAGCCCCTTCTCCGTGCCTTGGAACTTCTCTCGGCAGTTTCTCGCTGTGCATGTCATCCATCCCGTCTGCCTGTTTGTGCGCCTGGAACAGTTCAGGCAGTGCCTTCCGGACCTTCCGTCGACGGACTGTTCTGCGGCTGCTTGCTGGGGGAAGCTTTCTTTGCAGCCCCTGCAGATGAACCAGCTCGTGCGCAGGCGCTTGGCTTTGTTGGAGAGCTTTTCCTGACAGTCGATGCAGGCGAGGGCGTCGTCCGGCATGGTTCGCATCTGGAGGCTGAAGTCTGTGGCTGGCTTCCGTTTGTTGCAGCTGGTGCAGTTCAGCTGGGTCGCGGCGAGCCGGCATGCTGAGCACTGGCGCTTCGTGTCTGCGTTTGCCTGGGCTAGTTGCGCTCTTGGAAACGCCTCTTCCACTTTGATCAACTGGCAGCGGTTGCACGGGAGGCTCCGGGCCAGGGCTTTCTGTGCGTTGATGCTTCGTTTTAGGGGGCCTTTGCTGTGGACGGCTCCAAGCTTTTGGCACGGCATGCATTGGCCGCCGCGGTTGGCCCGCTGCAGCTCCCACTCTGCGTGCGTGAAGAGGTCCCAGCTCTTCAGCTCCTTGCATGTCTGGCACCGGGCCCTCGGCCAGCGTGCTTCGTGCATGGCCTTCCAGTCGATCTCTTCGCCTCGGAGCTTTTTCAGGAGCAACGTGGGACCCTCCGTGGCGACGCGCCGGAAGAGCCAGAGTGGGAACGGCCGCAGGATCAGCACGTCGGATCTGTCGCGCACGCGGCTCGCCACCAGCGTGCCGTAGGCGGCGTGAATTTTGGAGTCCACGTTCAGGTCCAGCATCACGGCCGTCCTGTGCGGCGGGCGTCACGACTGTCGCCTACTGTGTGTGTGTGTGTGTGTGTGGTTTGGATTCTTTCTGTGTGCGGCCGAGCGGCAGCGTCTTGCCTTGACTGACGTGGGCCGTCATTGAAAAGGCCGGGGTCAGCGGGATCTGCGTGCGCTTGACTTTCAGCACGGGCTTCTTGCGGCCTTTGTCCAGTTTCCAGGTGCGGGAAATCGGCCGGATGGGGTAGAGACCGCGCACCTTCGTGCCGTTGAGGGTCCAGTCGGCTTTGCCGATCTTGACGAACCTCGCTTGTGATGCCGGCTACGTAAGCGGAGGCGGGTGCAGGAGCGGGCCCCTGATTTCCCCTTTCCCCCGGGCTGTTGTCGTTGGCCGGGGACTCGAATTCACGGGCCGTAGACGACCGCGGCACACGGCCGCGTCCTGTTTTTTTGTTTTTGTTGTTGTTGTTGGGGTGTGCTCTCGCAGCTATCGACTGCCGCCGGGGCGCACGATGCTCGGCTGTTGGTCGTTCTCGTGCCAGACCCAGGAGTGGACGTGCCCTGTGCGGCCCTTCAGCAGCTTCTTCTTGGAGCGGTCCACGTGGTGCGTCAGCGCGGCGGGCATGCCGATGGCCAGGGGAAGCATTCCGCAGAGCCCTTCCGTGTGCATGTCGTGGTACTGCAGCCAGCGGACCTTCGCTTCTTTGTCGCACGCCTGGGCTTGGAGCGCTTCCGCAACGGCCTTGTCTTTGGCCACGGACCAGACTAGCCGGCTGCCCGCATCCCGGGCGTAGGCCTTGGCGCGGTCCTTGTTGATCTGGTACTTGGCGTCGTTGTTCGGCACGACCACAGGCCCGTGCACGAATTTGGGATCTCTGAGTCGTGCGTCTTCGGGCCCATCCACCACTCGCTTTCTGGAGCGTCGCTCTTCGCGCGTGAGGGTGCAACCTTCGACTGGCCTGCCGTGGAGGTAGCTGTGGTTGTCCTCGGACAGCATCCCGTCGCGCAGCTCGTCCACGACCTGCGGAGCGGGTCGGTGGAAGGAGGCTGTACCAGTGCTTTTCGTTGTTTTTTTTGTTGTGCTGCATGCCGAGAGCGTGTTGTTGGCCGGAGGGAAGGGGGGGGGGGGGCATCGGGCGTGTGCGATGTTCTCTTAGATGCTTTTGTGTTTTAATCTGCTTGCGCGGTCGCTGCGCTCAATTGCTCCCTCGGGCGCCTGGTTCCACCAGTCGTCTTTGCATCTGATCCTCTGGTGCAGCTCCGTCACTCCTTGCACTGCGCCCTCCCAGAAGAGGGCCGGACCGTGGTCCACCAGGGGGTCGCGCTCTGGGCCTCCCGTCGCGGTCTTGCCGGGCGCCTGTAGCTTCAGGGGGAGGTCGGCGAGGAAGCCTCCTTCGGGCGGAGGCAGTTTCCGGAAGTCGCCGCTGAAGATCACGTTGATGCCGGCGAAGGGTCTGACGTTGCCGCCGGCGTCGCACTTCCATTGGTTGGCGCTCGGCACGGTGCTCCGTGTGCGGGTCTCCACCTGGGCTAGCAGTCGGGCGCTGATCATGCCTACCTCGTATGCGATGAGCCAGCGCCAGTAAGCCATGCGCCGCGCTGTCTGCGGGCTGCAGGTCGTCTCCAGGCAGTCTCTGTCTTTGCTGAGGCCGCAGGCCGTGTGGAGTGTCTCGCCGTCGATGTCTGCGGCGTTGGTGGCCTGGAAGGCGGCGAACTGGTAGTCGATGCCCTGCTCGTAGCCGAGGAGCTCCTCGAAGAGCTTGCGCACGTACTTCGGCACGTGGGTCTTGCCGGTGCCTGGACGGCCGTGTAGCAGCCAGACCAGCGGTTCCTCACTGCGTCTGAGTGTGTTCTCTGGTGGCACTAGGTTGTACTCCACCAGCACGCGCTCTACGACGAGTTTGAGGAATTTGTGCTGCTCCGCGTTCATCGTGCTTCGCACTTCGTTGCTCTCGAGCCACGCCCAGAGCTGGACGTTGCTGATCTTGGCGGTGCGCTTCGTGGTGGCCCGGCGGCTTCCGGCTAGGCCGGGCGCGTCTGCCGGCGTTTCTGCCTCTCGCTTGTTGCGCGAGGCTTCCGCATCTGCCAGCATGCGTGTGGCGTCGTCGACCCCCGTGCTTGCTTTGGCGTCTTCCAGGAGTTGCTCGGCCATTTCGCGCGGCATGTCGGATGCCGTGGAGGCTTCGCCCAGCCAGACGTTGTGGGACAGGTTCAGCATTTGCACGGTGAGGTCGTGCTGGGTGCTTGTGGCGGGCGGCTCCTCTGCTTGGTTGGGCGGTGCCCCCTCTTCGGCGCCCGCAGCCCCTTGCTTGCCTGCGCCCCGCACGTGTGTCTTGCTGGCTTCCTGCAGCTCGTCTGCGTCGAAGTTGTAGATTTGGTCCTGGAGATCTTCGTTGGCGCTGTTGGCTGCCAGTTCCATGTCGGGCTGTAGGTCTCGGGGCAGGCTGAACACGAAGGCGTAGTTCAGGACGTAGCGCTTCAGCTCCTCGGTGGGGAAGCCCCCGGCGTGCTTCCACGCGCATTGCAGCGCCTGGCGCCAGCTGCTCATGTCCGTCGTGCGGAGGTGGCCGACGTACGGGACGGCTTCGGTGGCCTGGTGTGGGTTGCTGGTCCAGGGACAGAAGAGCAGCAGGATCTTCATGATGTGCTCCTCCTCGCTGCGGCTGCCGAGCGCACCGTAGAGGACCGGCACGTGCGGCCGCGTGCGTGGGACGATGACCCAGTCGTGGCGATGCTTCCGCACGCGGTTGCCGTTGCCCAGCGGCATCCAGTTTTCCCCGCCTTGTTCTCGGATCAGGTAGTCCGTGCCGCCCTGCAGAAGTCGACGTCCGAGTTTCTTGCCGAGCTTCTCCTTGCCTTTGTCCGTCAGCAGGGCGTGGTAGGCGATGTCGTTGTCGGCGGCTGCTTCGCGGTCAGCGGCGGCGGCCTCCTCCTGCTGCTTTAGGGACCATGGATATCTGGCTGGCTGGATGTGGTAGAACCGAGCGAACTCGAAGGCCGAGAGGGGTTGCACTCTGGGGTCCGTGCCGCGGTTGCCGTAGACGGTCCACAGCTGTGGCTCGGCGACGAGCTTCCTTTTGCTTTTGTTGCCGGGTCTGTCGACCCACCCACTGGGGTCGCTCTGGATCTTTGCGCGCTCTGTCGGCAGCGGCCGGCCCATCTGGAGGGACATATCCGCGAGTGCTGCGGTCTTGATGGCTTCCGCGGCGGTGGGGTCGCTGTGGCCGGCGGTGTCGATGAGGTTGGTGCACTCCACGGAGCCTCGGACCACGCCCCGGGCGAAGGCGTCCGTCATGAGGCGCTTCGAGGCCCTGGCTCCCACGTAGCCGGCGGAGGAGTTGTCCCGCAGTTCTGTCTCCAGGTCCTTGTGGCTCTTGTTCAACTCTTGGACCTCGTTGACCGCGATGGGGTTCCGCTTGTTCTGGTAGTCGCATGCATAGCCTGCCTGCGCTGCTTGGTTCAGCTGGGCCTGGTAGGTCATCTCCCGCAGGCTGCTCTTCGTCGGGCAGTCTCGCGTGCAGCGGCCGGCGGCGTCGTGTAGGGCATCGGTGATCGGGAAGCGGTAGGGCAGCTGGACGTCGCCGTTGCAGCGCAGGGCGGCCAGCAGCGCGGGGTGGTTGCCGTTGAGGTTCGGGTCGTTGCAAGGCCCCCAGAGACTGCCGAGGGCGCTGCGCTTGCCCTTGACCGGCATGCCCATCTTTTCTGCGAGTCCCTCGCACACGAGTGTCGTGCTGTCCACCAGCTGCTTCTCGCGAGGGAAGCCTGCCTTGCACTTCGTCGGGTCTTTCTTGTCGCGGCAGTGGTCGAGCGGCAGCCGCGGACCGTTCGTCGTCTTGGGAAGGTGCACGTGATGTTGCTTCAGCTGCTGCAGGGCCTCCACGTCCTCGTCGAGATAGAGCCGTCGCCAGGTCGTGGCGTCCGTGGACGCGTCTGTGCTCTGGGAGTGCGGGCGGCTCAGGGCCAGGTAGGAGTCGCGGTAGGCGGGCCACTGCTCCTCCGTTTCCGGGCGCTTCTTCTCCCAGGTTTGCGGGTCCCGGTAGATGGTGCGGCTGACGTGGGCCGTGTAGGTGCAGTACTTCTGGAAGAGTTCTTGCTTGCGTGCAGGACCCAGGGCCTGCAGCTCCGCGAGGGACTTGAACTGGTGGAAGCACTGGAGGAAGAGCTGCACAGGGGGCGGCGGTGGCTTCGGTGTCGCATGGCCTTTCTTTGGTTGTCTCTCATGACTGTTCCGGCGTGCCTGGAAGTGGACGTGCAGCACCCCGGACTTCTGGCTTTCGATGGACCCGAACGCGGCGTCGATGCGGCCGAAGATCCCGCCGCAGGCCATGGCGTTGCTGCCGAAGGCGTCCGCGCAGGGTGTTTTGGACTTGCTGCAATTCGGGCACTGGGGGCAGTAGCGGAAGCCGAAGAGGTGGCGCAGCGCGAGCTGCACGAGGGTGCGGAAGCCGTCGGCGCAGGCCACGGGATCCTTGGTGAGCATGGCCCGGCGAGCGTCGTAGGGCGGCAGCTCGGCGGCGAGGGCTTCTGGGTTGAGGCTGTAGAACTCCACGTCCAGCTCCGGCTTGCTGCGCCCCTGGGCTCTTCGGGTGGTGGTGCCCTCTGGGCCGAGGCTGGGGTCGGACTGCCGGGCGCGGGCCAGGCGCAGCATCACCGTGCTGTCGCGCTCTGAGGGGGAGAAGGTCACGAAGATCGGTGTGCCGTGGCATATCCGATTGGCGTGGGTTTGGAGGCGCATGGTCTTGCGCACCTCGTGCGTGCCCGGGATGTTTCGACTGCGCGCCTCCGTGTTGTCCCGGACCTGGCACCGCTGTCGGGCTTGCTTTGGGCACTCGTTGTAACCTGGCTCTTGGTAGCTTGCCTGCTCCGAGTGTGGCCTTCTACGGCGCGCGTCAAGGCACTTGCTTGCTCTCTACGGGTTTTCAGGCGGCGAAGGATGGGAGGCTTGCACTGCGGGTGGGTCCGTGCTTTATAGGATTTTCTTTGCACGAGCTTCGAGCCTTCAGGGCTGCTTTTGAGAGCCCTGGGACGAAGCGTAGTTTGGTGAGGTCTCCGTTGATGGGCTTCAGCTGGTTGTTGATGTCGAGGTACTGGCCTCTGAGGAGCTTTTGCTGGATCTGCTTTTGCCCCTCCAGGATCGCCTTGGTGGTCAGGGCCCTGCTCTCGTGGTTCTCGTCGGCGACGCTGTAGATGAAGGCGTTCCCCTGGGTGTTCACCATGGTCCTGAAGAGGTAGTTCCAGAGGGTGAAGCCGAAGCTCCCGTCTCGCCTGAATTGGGTTTCTGCCCGGCGCTGCATGGCTGTTGCCCATTCGAAGATCTGCACTTGGGGGGCCTCCGGGTTCTTGTCTCGGCGGCGTCCTTGCGCTGACGCCCGGTTGCTTTCTGTGCTGTTGCTGTTCTGGACGTCCGGACAGGCGGTGCCGTGGGCGAAGCAGAAGCTGAAGGCCGTGGCGAAGTAGAGCGGCTGGAACTGGTCCACCAAGATGTTTCCGGTGCGCACCTCCATGGTCTCGAGGACCTTCTCGTTCTCTTCGTTGCTGCGGAGCTGGGTTTGGAGGTCGTTGAGTGCGGCCGTGGCCACGGCGTTCTGGTCCTCGCGGTCCGTGCTGCAGCCTTCCCGCACGACGGCCCGGGCTCGCTGGTCGGCGAAGATGGCGCCGGCCCGCTGCATGTCCTGCTCCGGCGCGTCCGTCGGGGCGGCGGCCTTCTGCGGCTGCAGCTTGTGGGCGGTCTCGTCGTCCTCGCTCAGGCCGGAAATGAGCTTGAGTACTTCCGGCGGCACGCCGCCCTCTGGCAGCTGTGATGCTGCCTCCCGCACATCCGCCATGCGCAGGTGCTGGAACGCGGGATGCCCGAGGCGCTGCATGTCGTGGATGAGGTTCACGACTACGTCTCTCCGCACGGTGGCCTGGTGGAGCAGCGTCTTGATCCCGGTCTCGCTCGTCTTGCCCGTTTTGTTCGTCTTGAGGAGCACCCTCGCGACCTCGGCGAGCGCCTTGCCTGTGAGCGGCAGGCTGGGGGGTGCTGCCGCTCCCGCTTGGTCCTGCTCCGCAACTTCTGCGTGGTGTGCCTCTAGGTTGCGCAGGAGGTCTTCCCATGGGAGGGGAAAGGTGAGGGCGTTGCCGCGCGCGCCCAGGCGGTGACGGGCGTTCTGGTCTTTTTCGTCTAAGGTGGTCCCTTCGCTGCGGTGCCGCGCTTCCATGGACATGCACACCAGGGTCGTCACGCAGGGGCTTGCGCAGATCATTTCCATCACTGTGACCTTCTCTGCGTGCAGGCGCGCCGGGGAGTAGCCTGTCCACATGTCATTGCACAAGCTCGGGGGCGGCAGCTGGCCGTTGTCCAAGTGTTGCGCGCAGTCGCGGCAGAGGGGCACCTCGCAGTGCTCGCAGAGCGTGTGCTGGCTTGGGTGCTGGGGATTGGCGTGGCAGCGGTGGTCTTCTGGGCAGCAGAGTATGTCGCCGAGCCCGGGGATGGTCACGGTCCGCTCGTTCAGCTCGGCCACGTCGGTGAGCTTGACGTCCCCGGCGAGGTCGCCGTAGAGCCCCAGGTACTTGTCGATGCTCAGGATGTCGTGCAGACGTTCGGTTGTCTCGGCGTGGGTCCTGTCGTTGCTGGGGGGACCCTGGATGAGCCTGCGCCAGCGGATGGGGCCCGCGGCCTCGGCGTCGGCCACGCGGGTGTGGATGCATGCGCAGCAGAAGCAAATGATCGCTTCCACCCTGTCTTTGCTGGTGGCTTCGGCGAAGCTCCGCAGCGCGCTTCTGTCCCGCGAGCTTCCTGCCACGGGTGCGGCCTCTCTGCACCGCAGGGCTATGGCTTCGTTGTAGACGCTGGCCATTGCATCGGCCGGGATTGGCTTGGGTAGGTGCTGTGCGACGCTCTGCAGTGCTGTTGCGTGCTCTTGCTGGACGTGCTCTCGAAGCTCTTGCTCGGTGCCCGTGAGCAATGACCAGTTGCAGCTCTGGAAGGCGCAGAACTGTCCTGGCCAGGGTTCCCCACGGTCGAGTTCTTCGGGCCTGGCTCCGGGCGGTATCAGCGGCTGGGCTCGCAGCTGGGTGTGTGCGAGGTGCCGGAGAGCCTCTTCCAGTTTCCGCCGGGGGTGGCTGCTGTGCGGCGCCACGGGCATGCTGGTGAGCTCTTCCAGGAGGTTGGGCTCGTCCTGTGCCTCTGGCTCGGGCGGTCGTGTCGTTGGCTTCGACGGCGTCTTGCGCGCCTGGGCCTGTTGATGGGCCTCCTCCCCGCCGGCGGCGGTTCTTCTGCGCTTGGCTGGGCGCGGAATCGGGTGGGGTGGTGGTGGTGGTGGTGGTGGTGGTGGTGGCAGTGGTGGTGCTGGTGGCGGTGCTCGGTCTATGGGCACCAGCAGGTCGTAGTGGTCCCTGCCGTTGTACCAGAGATGGATCACTTCCGTGGCGTTCGGTGCTGCGTGCGGCCCGCGTTGGGCTGCTTCGGCCACGTCCGAGTGCGTGCGCTCGCTCGTGAGGATGTCGCCGTTTGGCGTCCGCCAGTGCAAAAGGACTCGCTGCTGCCTCATGCGGGTGAAAGCGATGATGGCCGTGTCGCCGCCCCAGTGACCCGGATCGCTTTGGAGGTATTGGCTTTCCTGTAGCCAGGCCTGCACTTGCTCTTCGTCTTCTTCGGCTTCTGCGTTCTCTCTGAGGTACTGGATGATTAGGGCTCGGAGGCATGCCCCGCTCTCGCCGTTGTTCTCTCCGAGCGCGTGGAAGAGGCAGTTGCCGTCGCCTGACATCTTCTTGATGGCCAGCGTGCCCCGAAAGTGCTCCTCTCGGGTGCATTGTCTGCTTGCCTAAAGAGCGCGCTTGAGAGTGGATGCTCGAGGGAAAACGCCGGCCTCGACGCTGGGTCCGGGCTCCGTGTCGTGGTCGGAGCCCGCCTCAGCCCCCCCTCGTCGCGCGGCCGGTCCTTCGTGAGATGGTTCAGCGGCATTCCTTGCGAGCTTTGCCGCTTCCACGGCTTCGTTTCTTGGCGGTGTTGCCTCGGCGGCTCTGTCGGCCTGTGCACACAGTGGGACTAGACGCTTGCCGGGGGAGGTGTTGTGCGCCTTGGGGGTGTAGCTTCTCTCCGGTGCCTCTGCTCGCTGGAAAGCACGATCCAGGGCTCTCTCGTCGTCGGCCGTCCATCGTGGCTGGCGCGGCAGTGGCTTTTTTGGGGCCTGCAGGTCACGATGCCGCGTACGGCTTGCTTTCTTTTTTCTATGGCTTTTCTCGTGGCACAAGTCCTTACTTGCATTCCGGCCGTGATGCCTTCTTCCGTCGGGGTGTTCTTGGCTTCGCGCCGGAGGGCGGGGTCGTGTCCCGTCGAGGTGCGGTTGTCGGGGAGGTTTTCCCGGCCTCGTGCGTGCATGCCCGTGTGCTTTCCTGGGATTTCTGAGGGCGACGGCACGAGGTGTCAGTGCGCCTCGTCGATCTTGATTGTTCCGCCCTCGGCCGGTGGGTTCGGTGCGCAGTTGCGCGACATACAATCGTGTATACACGGGTTCTCTCTTCGGAGGCTCTGGGGCATGCACGGGCGTCAGAAGTGTCAGGCTGCATCTCCTCGCCAGGTAGTCCTTCTTGAACGCTTCGAAGTCCCAGCCGGTCGCCTCGTGGTTCGGTGCGCTGAGGCCGTTGAGGTTTCGGGCGGGGCCGGGCCGTCTGCGCGTGTCGCATGCGATCCCGCCTGATCGTCGTCGTCTGTCATGTCGGCCCACCGTCGGCTGCTTTCGGGCTGCATGATGGCTTCACCTGCAGGGGCGGGGGGGGGGGGGCGAACCGTGACTGCTCTTTCTCTCTTACTGTCGGAAGCAGCTTCGGCCTAGATGGTTCTTCAGGAAGCGGATTTCTGCTTTGGAGGCTCGATCACGAATTGGGCTGCGGTGCCGGGTTAAGGTTGGTGTGCTCTTGCTGCACGCACGATGTCAGCGTCGTTGGCTTGCTGCTTGCAGCCGAATCCTCTTTTTCCTTCTGCTGCTTTAGCTGCCAGTCGCGATGCTCTTTCGCAGCCGGCGCACGGCAGAGGTTGTGTGAAACGAACGACTCTTTCCCAGCTCTGTGCTGTCAGCATGTCTCACATGTCATGGGAAAGGACCAACGTGAGCAGTGGCCCGTCTGACGTCTTGCGCATTGCTTGGTTGCGAGTCCGCAGGCGGCCCCGGGCTGAGGAGCCTTGTCGGGTTCGCCGCGCGGGTATGCGCCCCGGTCAGCGGAGATGTCGTGTGCGCTGTGGGCGTGGTCGCTTCGCCTCTGGCCGCTAGTATGCATTCTATTATCGTTGCTGGTGCCTTGTGCAGCGCAGCTCGGTCCAGGGCGGCAAGCTCGTCGAAGGTGAGAGTCGGATCGGCCTTGGCGTGGAGGAGTGCTTGGGTGGCGGCGACGGAGCCGCTTCTGACTGCGAGGTTTAAGGCTGTGCACTGACTCTCGGCATTGGTTACGAGACAGGACTCACCTTCCAGGAGGTGTCGGCCGACGCGTGCATTTGCTGGGCATCGCATTTCTAGTAGCCAGCACACGTTGCGGGCGTTGCCTGTGCAAGCTGCACTGCACAGGCTTGCGGTGAGGACCTGCATTCCGGGGGTGCTGTCGCTTACATATTCTAAGGGGATGGCACTTTTGTTCGCTGCCGCTCGCGCGACTTGCTGCATGCCCTCCGGGTCTGAGTGAGCTGCTGCTGCGCAGGCTAGGGCCACGAGGGTTGCTAGGCTTCGAGGGTTGGCTCCGTAGGACCAGTCTGGGTGGCTTGGGTTTTGGGCCCAGCTGGTCGGGTCCTCGAGCATTCGCGTGGGATCGGCTCGGGCTGCCATCAGCATCGTGATCTTGCCTGGATGTGGACGGCCCTGTAGCAGGTTTTCGGGGTGGTCGTGGCATGCTATGTCCAGGGGCCGCCAGGGATCCGCGGAGCCGCCCAGGTCGTCCCGGTGCTTTAGGAGCGTCTCCACGTGGCTGCTTGGCGCATATCTCACGGCGAGGGCCAGCACGTCTTTGTTTTCGGGTCGGTCCAGTTTTGCTTTGGCTTCCAGCAACGTTCGTAGTGCAGGCAGCGACCAGGGTCTGTTCTGGTTCAGCATGAGAAGTTCCAGTCCCGAAGTCGGCGTCGGGTAGAATTGCTGGAAGACGGTGTTGGGGTCCAGGGGCCGCCAAAGTATTTTTTTCAGCTTCGAGGTGTTTCTGTTCCACAGGGCCAAGCGGAAGTCTTCCGACTCCCTCGAGCCGTCGTGTATCTGGACGTAGGTCAGGAAGACGGCCTGCACGGTTGATGTGGCATCGATGCGTAGTCTCCCGCCCTGCAGCCTTCGTCCGGCGTGCAGTAGCCTTATGGTCTGCTTCGGTGCCGGCGTGGCGCAGCAGTACTCCCCTACGTACGTCGCCAGCTTCCTTGCTGTCCGATGCCGCCGTGCGTCTGTTTCGCCCAGGAGTTCTCCACTCAGCATGGTGATGCGCAAAGGCCCTGGCGACGATGCTTTCTTCAGTGTTCGTCGTGCAAACGGCCCCGGTCTGGGAGTCTTCGTCCTCGCAGCATCGGCCATGGCGTGTCCGGGGTGCTCTGCGGTTGTAGGCACCCGCGTGCTTTAGGGTGACTGGCCCTCCGTATGTTTGTGGGACATGCTCGCTACAGGTGCTGCTATGCGTGTGAGTACATCGTTCCTGTGGCTTTGCCGTCGTGCCGGGTTGCTTGTCGTTGAGCTGTGAGCCTGTTGCCGCCTTGCTGACTTGCTGCTGGCGAATGGTGGCCGCGGCCCGAGGTGTCCTGTCGCGCTCTTGCCTGGGCCGGCTGACATATGACTGCGAGCAGGCCTGCGTGTGTCTGGTCGTGCAGCGGCTCCAAGTCTGGCTTGGGCGGTTCGGCGAGTGCTTTGGCGCCTATGCTGGGCATGACCGTGCGCCTGCTGCCGGCTCTCTCCTTTTTTTGCCTTGCTGCGGCTCTTCTGGTCTCCGGGGGTGCTGTACATCGTGCGCTTGCCGCTCGGTCCCCTAGTGTAGCTGGTGCTCGAGACGCTGGTGCTCGTCCGGCCTGTGCACACGGCACCTACTGCCTTTCACTTACGTCTACGAGTCGATGCACGTGGCCCGGGCTTGGGGCTCGGCGGCCTTTTCGGTTTCCGGCGGCTGGCTTCCTTCCAGTGGACGACAACTTCCACGTGTGCCATCTGGGCGGTGATGCTGTGCTCGAGGGTGTTGCTCCAGCTCCAGTCGTCTGTGATCACGTTCCCGTCTAACATCAGCTTGGTGGCATGCAGGTCGATCGGCCCGGTGCTGCTGCTGTCCAGGTCGTGGAGCAGGACTTCTCGGGGGCTGCGATGCCGTAGCCCCTCTGCGGGCGGGGGCTTGTTGGTGTGCTGCCGTATTGTGCGCAGCTCCGGGAGGGATAGAAACCGGTCCCGATGGTTTCCTGGTTGCAAGGGGGCCTGCTCGCGAAAACGGCAGCTTGGGTAGGGTCTCGAGGTGTGGAGTTCACCGCCTTTTGCGTCCGTGTAGGTCACCGTCATGTTCGGCATGATTGCGTCCTCGAGGCTCTGGATGTCTTCGTCGGTCTGTCTCTGCATCTTCTTGCGGCTGCTCTCCATTTCCGAGTTCTCGTAGTCGTCCGTGAAGCACACCTGGTCGGAGTCGCGGGTGGAGGGGTTCGAGGAGGGGGATTCCTCGTCCATGTCGTCGGACATCCTGGTCGTGGCGGTCGGCCGCAGGAGCACCGGTTGCTGGACGCCCGCCGCGTTTCATCTGCGGCGACGTGCGCGTGCTGAGGTCTGCGCGGGAGCACGGGCGAGCGCAACCGTTCGAGAGAAGATGCTGCGGCGGCCGCGTGCGAGGAGATGCTGTTGGGGCGGGATGTGTTGGGCATTCGTGCAAGGCTACCTCGCTGGCAT
>CAJNDT010002658.1:0-29427 GCA_905221615.1 Symbiodinium sp. CCMP2592 | reverse complement strand
ACCCTCGCCCAGTTCCCCCCCAAGTGGGCGCCAAGGCACTGGGCTGTCCCCGCTCGGCAAGCAAGCACCCCTACGTGACCGCCGGCCGCACGGTCAGGGGGAGAGGGTTACCGAACGGGTGAGCACAGGATCCTGCCCAGCAGACGCATTAGCCCATGTGCTCTGCTGTCCTCCACCGAAGTGGGTTGGCCAGAAGCAGGAACGTATGGCACTTCAGTCCCGACACCCGGCCAACGGTGTCTCGCATGTTCTGCGTGGGTAAGGACAACGACAAAGCAAGCAAGGTCAAGCTCATGCCAAGAACAAACATGCCATGCCAATGGACAAGTCAACGAAAGTCTCTCTCGGCTCTCTCTCTCTCTCTCTCTCTCTCTCTCTCTCTATCCTCACCGCCTCTCTCTCTCTCTCTCTCTTCTCTTCTCTCGCTCTCTCTTTCTTTCCTCTATCTCTCTCTTATCTTCTCTCTTTTCTCTCTCTCTCTCTCGCTCTCTCTCTCTCTCTCTCCTCTCTTCTCTCCTCTCTCTTGCTCTCTCTCTCTCTCTCTCTCTCTCTCTCTCTCTCTCTCTCTCTCTCTCTTTCCATCTCCGTAGCTCTGTCGCTGTCTGTCTATGTCGCTCTCTTGCTTGCAATCGTGCTGTTTGTCTCTCCGTCCATAGTAGCTCCTCGTTGGGATTGCCTTATAGGATCTTTAATAGGAACCACAAAAAGAAAGCACTATGGGGCCTTATGGCCTTGTCAGTCTTAGAGCAACAAGGCGATCTCTTGCGAAATATCCCCGACACGAAGGGTCCTCTCACCGTCTTATCTCTTGTAGTCATGCTGTCCTGTGGCTACTACTAGTCCTGTGGCTAGTACTACTACTACTACTACTACTACTACTACTCCTACTACTACTACTACTACTACTACTACTACTACTACTACTACTACTACTACTACTACTACTACTACTACTACTACTATTACTACTAGTACTACCACGCTAGTAGCAGTACTAGAAGTAGGTGTAGTAGTAGTAATTTTTGGCTCCCGCTTGGCATGTCCGAAGACCCGCATGGCAGGTTAGACGTCGGCTTGAGGGCGAAAGGGGACACAGCATGCCACCCTTTGAGGCTTTCAGGCGACCTCTTGCGACTGTCACACATTAACCTCAACCCACACCCCTCACACTACAACATCATAGTAGTAATAATAGTTTCTAAAACTGCAAATTAAACCATGCGCAAGCAGCACAAGCCAAGGTCACTCAACACAGCCATGTCATGTCACAACAACGAGCGGCCTCCCTGACTTGTTCGGACTGTCTGGAGTCTGGCCTGGCCAAACCAGCTAAACCAGTTTTGCCCCAGCACGGCGCATTAGCCCATATGCCCGGCTGTCATCTACCCCCCTGCCGTGGGGTAGGTTGGCCTCAAGGCAAAGCCGAACGCCTCACACCCGGCCAACGGTGTGGGGAGCAACCCAGATGATGGGGCAGGGGTTGACTCCCCAGGTAAGGCGACCAAGACGAAGGCCAGTCAATGTACCAGGGGACACTTGACTCCCCAGGTAAGGCAAAGAAGACGAACGCCACTCAAGCAGAGCAATCATGAATTGTGACAATCAAGTGGCCTCCCAATGCCTCCCAGGATCCGGTACTGACGGCTGGTCTGCCTACCCACGCCCCCGCAGGCGCATTAGCGCATCGCCCTGCGACAGCCCGGCGCAAGGCTGTTTGGCCCTGGGGCGCGGGTTGCAGGACATTCCAAGCCGAGACTCAGACCGCATTCCCTTTGCCTGGGCCCCACACCCGGCCAGCGGTGCGAACGCCCTCTGTTACTGAAGCGCCAAGAGGACGTTTTGGTAGGGCGGCAAAGCATTCCATGAAGTCAAGCAAGACTGGATCACAGAAGCTCCTGTTGAGTAGTAGTAGTAGTACTAGTAGTAGTAATAGTAGTAGTAGTAGTAGTAGTAGTAGTAGTAGTAGTAGTAGTAGTAGTAGTAGTAGTAGTAGTAGTAGTAGTAGTAGTACTAGTAGTAGTACTAGTACTAGTACTAGTAATAGCAGTAGTAGTAAGAGTAGTAGTAGTAGTAGTAGAATGAAGTAGTAGTAGTAGTAGTAGTACTAGTCGTACTCGTAGTAGTAGCACTAGCAGTAGCAGTACTAGCACTACTACTAGTACTAGTACTAGTAGTAGTTGTTGTTGTGTCGTACTAGTACTAGTACTAGTAGTAGTAGTAGTAGTACTACTAGTAACAGTAGTAGTAGTAGTAGTAGTAGTAGTAGTAGTAGTAGTAGTAGTAGTACTACTAGTACTAGTCCTAGTAAAGTACTAGTAGTACGAAAAACGTGTTGTTGCAGAACTGATGAGCCGCTCAGAGCCTGTACAACTCTAGAGTACTGTTGCTTGAGCTCATGTCAAACCCACTTGCTCAGACGCTTGACCAGATGCTGCCGAGAGTCCCCCCCGGCTCGCGGATGCAGTATGAGCCGCTTCTTCAGGAAATCTGCCAGCCAGACGATGGTGTTCCCGTTCTCACCAGTTTTGATGACGAACTCTTTTTCGCTCTCTGTGACAGACCACAGAGCCCACGAAAAGATTTTGTCTAGCCACCGCTTGTCACCGTTCCTGAGCCTCACAAACGCACGGTCCTCGTGAACATGAATGTCACGGAAGTCGAAGACGACATGTCGCTCACCGGTTTTTTTGTGAACCAGGAGCCCCCGGCCCTGGTTATTCTCAGCAACTTGGAACAAACCTCTCTCAGAGATTTTGCGACATCCGGGGTCGAGTCGAGGATCCGGTGGAGCTTCGGCAGCCATGGGCGGAAGTCCAAGGCCAAGTTCCGGTTTAACCGGAACCTGAAGATGCAGGGAAGTCTGAAAGCTAATCGGTAACGCCTTCGAAGGCGAGTGAGACAGGTTGCTGCAAGCTTGAGCAGGACTGAGGTTCCGAAAGTATATTATATAAATGTGTGATTTACATCAATGTCTAGAGTCTCCTATGACAGGACACTGGGGCTTCTGTCCTCTTCTTCCTTTTCGCCACATGACACAGCGACAGCAACACACGGTGGTCAGTCAGCATACGGCCAAGTCAACTGTGAGTACTTTCGGAAACCCAGCATCACTGTCACTGCATGCCTGTTTCTTTCATGCAATGGTTCCTGTCTTAGATGCAAACACTCGTGTCACAGGCAATGGGAATGAATGACACTATGGCTCCTAAGGAATCCAACTCAGGAGCGGCAATGCAAGGTCCTGCTAGAGCGGTGCAGCCACGACGAGCCTCGGCAAAACCAGCAATCATCGGGCTGCTGAGGGCATGGGGAGGTGGAGGTGACAGACAGAGCATGAACCGCTTAGTCTGTGAGCTGTGACTTGTTCAAGAACCACACTGGCGGGACTCAACTTCTGCAAAGGAGCATGTCATGCAGGAGACGCGAGTGTCTGTAAACACTACTTGGCGGCCGGCCCTTTCGCAGAGTCAGACAACTGAAGTGCCACAAGCTAACATACTGACGGCATGACAGAGTTTAACGGACATGCTTGCTTACCGGAAACAAGGAATGGCCGAGAATTGCTCAATGCCCCCACTCGCTTCTGCAAGCACCTGGCACCGATGCCATAGAATTGCATGAAGTCGCCTGGCAAGGCAGGGTAGCTATATTGTGTCCACTTTGAATCAGTTTAGGCCCTAGGCTTAACGGACAGTCTTTCAGACTCCATACTCAACAGTCTTTCAGACTCCATAGTCAAGTGGAAGGTACATCTCTGGATCTTGAACACTGCTGGTCACATGCCAGTGCAAGAACAGCTGAAGAGTTGCATCCTGAATGAAATCTTAAGCCGAAAACCTCCTTAAATGAAAAAAGCCCGAGTCCGAAACCTTGATATATTTCTCATGGCTTCAGTTCTTAATCCTGCCCTGTGGAAAAGTGCATCTGTGCCACTCTAGCTCCGTCCAGCCACAGAAGCCAACGCCATATCCATTGTGCCAGTTTGACTAGTAGGCAGCCCTTGATTTAGTGTATTGGGAATGTCTTGAACCCTGAGCTCCTGCTGTAAGGCTGGGTTTAGGCAGGGGGTTTGCAGATTACAATGAAAGAGCTTTTACGCTTTGGGGCTCTAAGCAAACGGGCTTTCTTTCTCTATTTTGCAAGATTTTTGGCCTTGCTGGGATTAGACAAGATTAATTTTTTAAAAAAAACTTCGAGACATGAATGATTCTGCAATGGTCCTTTCGGTCCCTGAGGCTCCGTGCATCCAAACTGGAATCTGCAGCTCAGCACCTGGCCACGCGACAACTTAACAGCATGAGGCCGCAGGGCTTCAGGGGTCGTCATGGCAGCACAAGTGTGAATCCAGGCCGACTTCTTTTGGCTGCACGCAGCAGAATTGATGTGCAGGTAGACGGCTCTCTTCGGTCGAAGGCGAAGGCGAAGACTGTGAGATCAACAGTATGTTATTACTAACTAGGTACTCTGATGCCATGCCGCGACCGCAGAGCAAAAAGCCTGAACTACCGGAAGACTTTGGAAGAGCTTCCGACTCCTTTCTGCAGCACGCAGCAGATGTTCATGTGCAGGCAGACGGCTCTTTCGGTCGAAGGCGAAGGCGAAGCCTGCTAGATCAAGAGTTTCTTATTATTAATAGGTACTCTGATGCCATGCCGCGACCGCAGAGCAAAAAGCCTGAACTAGCGGAAGATTTTGGAAGAGCTTCCGACTTCTTTTGGGTGCACGCAGCAGAGTTGATGTGCAGGCAGACGGCTCTTTCGGTCGAAGGCGAAGGCGAAGACTGTTAGATCAAGACTTTGTTATTAATAGGTACTCTGATGCCATGCCGCGACCGCAGAGCAAAAAGCCTGATTGCGGAAGACTTTGGGACAAGCTTCCTAATCCTGGCACTCATTTCTTGCCACGGCGTTTGCCTTGCTGGCCACCTTTGCCCTTTCCTTTTTGGTACCAAGGACCAGCGCCCTGCAGGGGGTTCAAAAACTTGACGTCACTGTGCGACGCTCCAAGAAAGTAGCAGGGTAACCCGTACCCTAACGGTTCTCATGTAGTGGCAAGGCACAGAACCCTTGTTGGAGTTGCCCGGGAGGTCTTCATGGCCTCAGGCAGGTTGGGAATTAGGCTAGAAATTTGTGAATCTTAACTTTAAGAAACATCTGAAAAAGCTTCTGCCGATTCGACAAATCCAAAGAGCCTGAGAGAATCCGCGATCGCCTTCTGCAGTGGTCGACTGCCACGGCGCTGGGATTGTCCCATCCGGCATGAGGATCGTGGAGAGCGCCTCGGATCTGGGAGAAGTTAATTAGAAGTTTGATTAGTAGCCACCAATACCGAAAAAGACACGAGAATGCCTGATGGACTTCATTGTCAGGCCGCTCATGCCAGTGGCGACGAAGTCCAAGGCGAACCCCAACCCCTGGGGGTTGGGGTGCGACGCCAAGGCCTCCATGCAGCACCACGCCTCCTCGTCGACGCCGAGATCCTCCAACACCCTGAAGAGGCTGGGAGCCAGGTCCAAGACTCTGGTTCTGACCTGACTTGACTTCAATGGGAAGAAGCTACACCTAAACTGGAAGGACCAACGAACACAACCCAAAAACATCTATCAGGTCAGGTTGCCCGCTTCATGACGGGATTCTCCACAGCCTCGGGCTCGGAGTCGTCGACGGCGAAGGCGAGCTGGCGGGAGGAGGCGTGGTGCTGCTGGCCATCATCATCCTGCCGGCGCTTCTTCTTTGGTCCATCGGGCTGCTTGGGCGGCTCCTTCGAAGACGAAGCCGGAGCGGGAGGCTTCCTCTTGATCGGCCGCGCCTTGGGCAGTGGGGTCTTCTGCTTCGGCAGCTCCTTCGAAGACGAAGAAGGCGGCGACTTCGAAGTCGAAGGCGAAGACGACGAAGGCGATATCCCGATGCTGTTGCAACTGGAGAGGATCCTTATGTCAACAAGCAAAAATAAGTACAGACCCAGTGGGCCACTGGCAACCAAAAATTACCAAACAATCCTCTAATGTTACTTCTGACAAATGGCTTGAGCTCTGCATGTTCGCAGAGCTCCTTGATCCTCTCCAGCAAGAGGCTGCCGTTTTTGCGTCCCAGAGCAGCCTCCAGCACCGGGATCTTCGCCGGGTCGTCGAAACCCTTCTTCAGCGAAGGCGCCCAAAGCGACATGCCGAAGACGAAGGCCAAGACGATGGCGATGCTCAGCGAGCGATGGCATCCTGCTGAGCCTCAGTCTGCTGGGTCCAATCTGACGGTGCCAGAAGCAAGCGACAAAAAACGGACCGTTTTCAAATGTAAGCAAAGGAACAGGCCAAGGCGACGCAGTGCCAGTCGTCCGGGGAATGGCCACTTCGGAGACCGAAGACGAAGACCAATCCAGCAACAAAGGCGTCAAAACCTTCCTGCATCATTCTCAACAAAAACTTCTGGTTGATGAGGGGGTTCGGCTTTCCCTCCGGGCCCTGGTCTTCTTCCTCCAAGGCGAAGGCGACGGCATCTCAGCATACAAGGTCAGGGGGTACCGAAGGCGAAGACGAAAGAAAACTCAAAGTATTTCAAAGGAGCCAAGTGACTGTCGGGGGACATGTGTCTCCCTTTGCTGTCTGCCACGTTTTTCGGCCACTTTCCGCGGACGTCCCAAGTCGTGTGAATGTAGCCTTTGTAGAACTCGTGGCAATACCTTAGCTGGAAAAGCTAATGTGTTAAAGAACGGGCTTCACTAAGGGTTCCTACCCACAAAGACTGTCGGACACTTTTGTTCCTGGGCACGGTGTGTCCTGGGGTCTCGAGCCTGCACGTCGCGTGTGCGTGACGGCTGTTCCTGTACATTAACTGTACTGCACTAGCTGTGTTACTGTTCCTGGCAGAATGTTTAACACCCCGCCTTCGGAGTTAGCGAAAGTTCCTCGACTGAGGTGACTCCGACTTTTCCTGAACAAACAGTAAACACGCTGCAGTTCCTTTTCACTTGCAAAACAAACACTGTTCCTCATTGCAAACGTATGCGCACGTTCACTCGCAATCCTCTCCAAGGTTGCTCGACTGTACAAAAGACGTTCCTGCACTTTACCTAGATCACCACAGAAACAAAAAGGGCTGTGCCACGGTTCCTGTGTCCTGCTGCTTCTTTCCTCGGCTCTCTGGCCTCAGTACTGCTCGCGGTTCCTTTGCTTCACTGGAAGTTCACTTTGCCTTCCTCTTCACTGTCTTTAGCTTCCTCTTGGTCTTGAAGCTGTTCCTTTAGCCACTCTTCTTTCATCTTTGCTTGCGCTTTGCACTTTTCTTTTCCTTGCTTGTCCTTTGACGCTGCTTTCCAACCTGTTTCCTTTGATCCTGAATACCAGTACCACTGTGTCTTGGCTTCGTTCCACTTCCACTGGTATTTCCTGTTCTGGAAACTGTAGACTGCAAACCAGTTTCCTTCAAACTCTCCTTTTCCTTTTCCTTTCATGAACGATGCTTCGTTCACTGGTCCTTTGGCGGACAGTTCTGGGTCGTCCTTGTCTTCTTCCTTCTGCTTGTGCTGTGTGACGTTCGGTGGCTCCTTTCCTGTTGCTTTTCCTGTTCCTTTTGCTTCTGGCTTCTCCTCTTCCTTTGCTGGTGTTGTGTCTGGTTCTGTGGGTGCCTGCGACCCGGCTGCTGATCCTCTGCTCTCAAGCTCCTGTGTAAGGCTTGCAATCCTTTCTTTATCCTCTTTGCGTTCCTTCATCATCTCCTTCATCATTTCTTCAAGCTTCTGGATCCTGTCTGCTTCACCTGATCCTGTTGCTGTTGTTGCTGCTGCCTTCTTTTCTGCTTCCTTCTTGGCAATGTACGCTGACGCTGCCTTTTGATCTTCCTCTCTTTTCTTCCTGGCTTCCTTCTCCTTTCTTTTCTTCTCCTGCTCCTTTCTTTCCTTTTCCTCTTTGGCTGCTGCGGCTGCTGCTTTCTCTTCTTCCTCCTTTGCTGCTGCCGCTTCGGTCTCCTCCTTTTCCTTTGCTTCTCTCTCTGCTTTGGCTTTGGCTGCTGCTTCTACCTCTCGCCTTCTCTCGGCGGCTGCGGCTGCTTCCTGCCTTGCTGCTTCCTTGTCTCTCTTCTCCTGCTCGTCTGCTGCCGCTTCCAAAATCAACCTTGCTTTGGCAATCTGCTCCTCTTTTGCCTTCTTCTCCTCTTCTGCTTTTGCTTTTGCTTCTCTTTGTTCCTTTGAGATCCTGTCCTGTTCTTCCCAGTATTTGCGATCATCTTCATCTCGAGGTCGAAATCCTGTGCTTTCTGCTCTTGCCTTTGGCTTTCCTTTTCCTTTTCCTTCCTTCTTTCCTTTTGTTCCCTTCTCGTGCTTGTACGTGTAGTCCTTGTCGACCCACTGCTTTTCTCCTGTAACTCTGTGTTGCCTGTAGATCTCGCCGTTCTCGGAGTATTCCTTCCATTCGCTGGCGTAGTCGTAGGGGTACGGAAAGAGCTTCTTCTCCTCTTCCTTTTCCTTGAGCCTTTGCTTGCTTTTGGCGTTGATCTCCGCGATCTTCTTCTTCCTTCTCTCTTCCTTTGCTTCCTCACTTTCTTCTTCCTCTGCTGCTGCTGCTGTTCCTTCATCGGGGTACTCCCCGGGATCTTCTCCTCCAACGTAGCTGCTGACGTAGGCCTCGTTCTCGTTCTCGTTGTCCTGCTCTCGTTCCTGGATGCCCTCGAAGTAGCCTCGGTCCGAATATTCCTTCCTTTCCTGGGACGTAGGTGACGTAGCTCTCGACGGTGCTGTTCCTTGTCCGTGTCCTTCACGACGTAGTTCACCTTCTAGTTCTCGGTCCTTGGCTTCTCTTTTCCTTTGTTCTTCTTCGTCTTCTTCCTCTTCTTCTTGTTCCTCTTGCTGCTGCTCGTAGAAGTCCTGCATCATCTGGTTCAGCTGTTCCTTTACGGCGTCACATGTACCTAGGACGAAGGCCATGTGTTCCTTGACCTGTTGCCGGTCTCTGTCGTTCTGTTCGGCCATTTCCTGAACCTGGTGCTTGACGTCGTAGATTTGTCCTGTCAAGGACTCCACACAACCAGCCACGTGTTCCTGGCTTTTGCGCAAACGCGCAGCTTCCTCTGTGTTCTTCCTGATCGACTCCGCGATCAAGTTCCTTTCTTCTGAAGCGTTCCTTAAGGCGGTTGCCGCCTCTCTCAAGGTAGAAAGTTCCTTGAACACTTCTTCGGTGCTTTTGCTCGAACTCGCGCTTGCTTCCATGGCTGCTAAGGTTCCTGGAAGGTTTCCTTGACCTTCTGCTACCGGGCGAACTAGTTCCTGGATACCTGAGCGTTCCGCGAGTGTTCCGCAGAGTTCCTTGAGCTGCGAAAGCATCTCACAACATGTTGTTCCATGAGCTGTTCCTGCAGACGTTCCTAGCTCACATGCACTCGTGTCACTGCACATGCCGTCCTGCTCACATGCACTTGCACAACAGAAAACATGTTCCTGAAAGTCTGGCTGAAACTCTTCTTCCTGAACACAACTCTCAAAACACTGTTCCTTGAAACTCTGAATCTGAAGACTGTCTGAAATACCTGAAATTCCTGCAAACAACAAAGCTGCAAAAGACAAAGTTCCTGGGCTCTTGATCATTCTTACAACTGCTTTAGCTTGTGTTTGGGCCTTGTGTTCCTTGAGCTCTTCTCTGCCTACTGGTTCGTTCTCGCTGGTTTGAAAACCTAACCAGTGCAACAACAGTCTGATCCTTTTCGCTGAAAGGGGCTTGGTACCTATGTCGGCTGTGTTTTCCTTGGTTCCTACTGGGTGAACACTAATTGTTCCTTCTTTGTGGAGGTCTTGAAGAAAAAGGGTCCTGATCTGCAAATGCTTGACTCTTCCTACACCTTGCCTTGTAATAATTCCTCTAGCTGCAGAAGAATCCATGTACAAGTGTACCTTGCATTGTTTCCTGGTCAAGAATTCTACTGCTTCCTTCAACAATATAGAATCTGACGCTGCTGACGCTCCTGCGTAGTACTCTGCTTCACCACTGCTCAAGCTAACCGACTTCTGGTTCCTAGAAAAGGAGTAAATGCACTGACCGTCTAGGCAAACAATTCCTGAAGATGTTGAGCGCCTTGTGTCCTTCTTTCCTGCCCAATCTGAATCGCTGAAAACTTCCAAAAGGTGGTGTTCCTTGGGCCTTATTCCTGTAAAGTCGTAGTTACCATTCCTGATGGATTCATGGAGATTACTGAGTCCTCTAGGCGTTTTCCTGTACACTAAATGGTATCCTTCAGTTCTCGACATGTACTGCACTAGGTGGACTAAGTGTTTCCAAGAACCATGTGTTGGTTCCGACATCTTGGAGGCCAAACCTCTCACGGCAAACTGCACGTCAGGGCGGTCCTGACTGACATACAAGAGTATGCCAACGCTTTTCCTGAACGATGCCGCTTGTTCCTGGTTCAAGGTCTGAGTGTTGTCCTGTTCCTGCGACTCTTGGGTGCACGGAGTCGGCTTTGAGGCTTTGCTGGTAAGCTTCAGTTCTTCCTTAAGCTTCACAAGATACTTCGGATCACTCGTGATGTGGAGCTCGTGATTGTGGTAGCTGAATTTCCTTTTAAGGAATCGGATTGTCTGGTGTGACTCTCCTACCTCAAGTTCCTGCTCTGTCAAGAAGGGGCCTTCAACCTTTAGCTCGTAGGTTTCTCCTAGCTTTCCTAGCTTGGGCTCTAGGTGCCTTGTTTTCCCTGCTGCCTGAATGTCATCTACATGCACAACAAGTATGCTGTTCCTGTCGTCACGAAACAAAGTAGGGCAAGCTTTGCTCCTATCAAAGTTCTGCTCTTTGAGGGTTCCTGCAAAATGATCACTCCATAGTAGTGCTGCATCTCGCTGTCCTGGAAGTACTCTAAGCAGTAACAAACCTTCGTTCCTACAACTAGGGTCCTGGTCGCCAAACAGATCCACATATTCCTTCGGGAATTGACATGCACATCGAGTCCTTTGTGGGACCTGCAAGAATGCGTCCTTGACATCAATGGAGTACAGGGAATGTTCCTGTTGTAATCCTAAGATCGGGATAAGTCTCACCAACGATGCGCTCGTAGCTGGGCTGAACGTGTCGTTCCTTACTTCTGCTCCTTTGAACTCTCTCGCTACTAACCTAGCTCTCCGCATCCATCGGCCGTTCCTGAATCGCCAATCGAAGACGAATTTCGTCGTCAACCACTTTGTTCCTTGGTTGCTCTCTTCTTCTTCTGTCTCTCTCTCCTCTTCTCTCTCGAGTTCTTGCAAGGGTTTCCTTGCCAGTGCCTTCATCTCGGTGAGTCTGTTGATCTCTGTGAGCATTGCCTCACGATCCAGTTCCTGCAACTGGGCTTCTGCAACTTCTGGAGGTCCAGAATCTTCGCTCTTGAAGATGTCTTGTTCCTCATCGGAATCGCCAATGTCCGAATATGAATCTTCCCAGAAAATGTCCTCTGTACCTGGTTCTGCTTCAGGTAGTTCTTCATCATTGTGCTCAAATACTCTTCCTACGTTGAACGGAGGGTACTTCTTCTTCGGAGAATCAATCTTCGGGATCTTGGAACCTGTTCCTACATCGTCAAATTCCATTTTCCTAAGAGGTGCTGGTCCTCTAGCTGAAAGAAGCTCACTTGCCATTGCGCTGTCTGGGATGAGTTCTTCTTCTGAGGCTGCGTCCATTTCCTTACTGCTGCTACTAGAAGACGTTGGGTCTGAAGCTGCTTCGTCGTGTTTGTTTTGGTCGTATTCCTGCTCAAGTTCTTCTTCTGCTTTTCTCTTGCTCTGTGCCTGCTTCGCTTTGCTCTCTAGGTAAGTTGTCCTGGTAGGTCCTGACTTCCCTGCAGAGTCCCCGCCTTGGATGACAATCGGTCCTGCGATCGGTCCTGAAGGTGCGGAAGGTGCCGAGTCCTCGACTGACTGTTCCTGAGCTGCTCCATCCATGACAGGTGGCGCCTCTGCAATTGGTCCTGGGATATTCTTCCTGGGAATGTTCCTTGTTGCCAGTGTAGTGTGTTTCACTTCCCAAGTGTGAATTCCTACGCTACTTATTCCTTTCACGTCGAAATGTTCCACGCAACGTTTTGCGCTACGGCTTGTCTTGATGCCGTCCATGTGCCACGTAATGAAGAGGTTGTTGTCTGTTTTTCCTAAAAACACTCCTCTCAACCAAATAGGGTCACCTTTCCTATTGGCACGTGTTCCTGAACGATTGGTCAAAACCAAAAGTGATTCGCCAAATTCGGCGAGTTGGCCCTCGTAAGGCCTTCCTGCCATAAACTCATACGGAGTCATTCCTGTGGAGGAATGGCGGTGGTACCTGTTCAAGGTCCATGCCGAGTGCCTGAAAGCCCAACTGAAGATTGGATGAGTATGAGCAATATATGTTCCTGTTCTGTGTTCAAGGTGCCTAATCAGGGTTGTTCCTTGTCTCCTAATGGTTTGAATTGCTCTCTCTGCCATGCCGTTGGTTTCCTTCTGGCCACTGACTGCGTCCTGCAAGACTGTTCCTAGACCTAAAGCTGCTCGCTGCTTCTGGATGACCTGCTTCAGCTTCATCATTGTTCCTTCATTGTCTGCCTTCAAGTTGATGGTTCCATATCCAAGCTGAGTACTCAAGTAGGTCACTCCTTCGCAAAGGTGCTCTACCAGATCCTTTCCTTTAGATGCTGTCGGGATACAGACCATGTTCCTACTCCAAGAATCAACACACACAAGACTAACTGCCGCTGGTGCCTCATCATGACTTGTTCCTGTAAAACAGAAATCCATACAGAAAGTTGGTCTTGAAGATCTTTCCTTCTCTGGGTTCTCACGAAGGTGTGGAGACTCTTTTCCTTTGCATGCTACACACGTCGGACACCACGATGCATAAGGTAAGTGTGTGAGATTATGCACTGCAACTTCCTCCGGCTTTGGCTGTTTGGGTACCTTCAGAGGTTCAGCTTCTAGAAACTCTTTGTACTTCTTCTGGCCTGAAACAAGTTCCATGTGCCTTTCTGCTTCCATGATGGATCTACTGAGCCTTCTAAGAATCTCTTGCTTAGAGCCAGCTTTTGAGACTCCTAGTTCCTTGCACAACTCTCTCAGGGCCTTGAGGCTGTTCTGCTGATTGTACTCATGACCGTTGAATGTAAAAGACAACTCTCCTGCAAGTTCATGCCTGTGTGCTGGTGCTTGGGCCTCTGAGGTCTCTTCCTGTTCTTCTTCCTGTTCTGGAATTGTGTCCAGTTGGTGAACCTTCTGTTTTGGTCTTCTGGCCTTGGGGTTCACTGGTTCAATGAGTTCGAATACACTGCGTCCTGTCCAGGATAAACCTCCTAGTGGTTCTGGGTCTCTGTGAGGCTCATCCAAAGTCCAGAACTTGTCATCCTCAAAGAAATCCTTATTGACCGGTTCTTCTCCATACGTGTACCTGTCTGGTTTGAGGTTTCCAATGTCTACTGGAATGTCATTGGTATCTCGAGGATTGAACAAAGTCTTCCTCAACGAGTTGTGGTACCTCGTGAGTGTAGTGCCATCCATGCTGATTGACCATGCATCCTCAGTGTACTCTTCAAACATCTTTCGATCCTCATCTTCCTTGGGGGTGCCTATGAGGTTCAGTGGAAATTCCTTGAGCGATACTAGCGTAAGCGTGCGGTACTCTTTGCTGCCATCGAAGATTGTTCCAAACGGTTCCTCAAGTTCCTCAAACATGATGCTGTGATGCAACAGATACCACTGATCATCATCCTCAATAAGCACTGCTCGATATGCGAACTTTCCTGGTGGAAACATCAAGTAAGTATCAACGTGTTCTGAGGTTCCTAGGCTGAAGTGGACTTGGTAAGGGTCTCGCCAGTTGGTCCAACCAACACGCTGTTCTTCAATGAGTTCCTTCAAGTTCTCGCACAAGTACATAGGGATAGGTTTTGCTTCTGCTTCCCAGTTGACTGCTCTCACAAAGGCTTTTGTTGTAAGTGAGTTGTTGTTGTAGTTCACTGCGATCTTGGTTGTTCCTTCTGTTAGGAAAGTGCCTGTTGCTGTTCCATCTCTGAACTCCCAGCCTTTCTTCAACAGTTTACCTACTGCCAAAAGAGGGTGCACAACCGATGAAATCAAGAACACTTCTTCAACCTTCACAATGTTTCCTTGAACATCCCGAAACTCAACCTCAATGATCCTTTGGTCTGAAACCTTAATCCGAGATCCTTGTGCATCTCGCAAAACTACCTTGGTAGTGTTGGGTGCCTTTCTTCCATACTTCTTCATCCACATCGGTGCCAACGAAATGTCGGCTCCTGAATCCAGCACGACCTCGATTTCTCGAGTTCTCGCGTTCCTTGCTGCACGCGCAAACCTGGTGATGGTCCTTGAGGGTGCTGTTCTCTCCACTCTGTTCCTTCTAGGAGGATGGTGACATCCGTTCTCACATTCCTGCATGTTTGGGTGCCACGGTGTTTCATGACATCCATTGGGACACTCAAAGTAGTATCCACGATCCTGAGTTCCTATCGGAGTTCCTGCTAGATGCCATTGCAACCATGCATCATCACTCACCTCATCACAGTCCTGAAACTCATCATCTTCATCACCAATCCAAAACTCTTCTGTCTCACTCCTCTCTTCCTGAACTTCTTCACCAACAACCCGCAAAACTCTTCCGAAGTACTCAATCTCTATCTCTTCAGAGTTCTCACTCAGTGCGAATTCCTCCGGAAAGCTTGTGGGCTCGTCTCCCATGTGGTACATGGAGACCATCCTAATCACTGGTCTTTGGGTTCCTTGGCTTGCTTGGCTTGTTGAGGTCTTGTTGGCTGACGAAGGGGCCTGAGTAGAAGTACCTGTAGTGCTCGCTTGCTCGCTCTGGTTTTCAAGGTCAACGTTCCTGGCCTGATAACCCATGTCACGCATTTTCTGTCTACACTGTGCTTCGAAATGTCCATACTTGTGACAGTAGTGACAAACTCCTGTAGCTGCTTGGGCTTTGCCTTTACCTTTTCCTTTGTGTCTGAAGAAACCTCTTCCTCGACCTTTGCCTTTTCCTTTGTAACCTCTGAAACCTCTACCTCGGCCTTTCCAGTTGCCTCGACCTCTGCCTTTGCCAAAACCTCCGAAACCTTTACCTTTACCTTTGCCTTTGCTGTCAAAGCCGAAACCTTTTCCGAAGTCCTTTCCACCTTTCTTGCCTTTTCCTTTACCTTTGCCTTTATGGTGAACATAACCTTTGCCATAGCCTTTCTTTCCTTTGTACCATGCTTGGTTGATATCCATTGCTGCAAGACCACCATGGTCATCACCTTTGTCGATCAAGTCTGTTGTGGTTCGGTGAGGTGTTCCTTGCTGGGCTGCTAAAGAGTTAGTCCAACGCTCGGTTGACTCATAGTTCACAAGGTACTGACGAAGAGTATTGTACTGTGTCTTCTCATCCATGTTGAGCAACAAGTGCCTTTTCACGTCAGGTTTCATACCTTGAATAAGAGTAGATACTTTCAAATTCTCTTGTACCTTTTCTCCAGTAGCCTTCTCGTACTTCTCGATGTGTTCCTCATATTCGAGGATATTCTCAGCAATTCCTTTGTTGTGAGCGAATTTGTAGTTGAGAATGTTGTGAAACAACTCCAACGATCTCGCACGATTCGTTGGTTGATATTCCTTGAGTAGCATACGGTAAGCTTCCATACCGTTCTCCTCAGCTACATGCTTTACAACTCGGTACGGCCTTCCTTTAGTGTACGAACAAAGAACACTGTACAGGCGTCTGCTTGTTTCCTTTGCTTCTGTAGACATCTCAGCCATCTTCACTTGCTTATCATCTTTTAGGTTCCTTTCTGCGATGTCCATGATCTTCACCATGTTGGAATCCACTGCTCCAAGCCAGATCCGCATCCTGTTCCTGAACTCTGTCCATCCACTCTTCTCTTCTTGCCATGTTCCTGGGGAAAATGCTTCGGGGCTTTTAATCAGCTTGTGCAACTCCACTTCTCCAGGCTTTCTTTGTTCCTTTACTGCTTTCTCCAGAGATGCTCCTATCTCCTCAAGTGTCGTTGCTGCGTTCGTGTGGGCGTCTGCCAACGCTGTTTGCGCTGTCTTCTGCTGTTCCTGAACTGCTGTCAGGGTTTCCTGGAATGCTTGTGTAAGTCCTGCTTCTCTCTGACTTCCTGAAGCTGCTGAGTTCCTGATCTCCTCTGCTAGTGTTTGTATTCCTTGTAAGTCTGTGCATTGATCTCGGCAAGTGCCTTCAATGCATCCTCCATTCCTTTTGCTGTTTCAAGGTTGCTGTACACTAGTGCTGCTAAAAGTAGCGACTTGCACTGTTTCCTGCACACTGCTTGTGCTCTCCTTTCTCCTCTTGTCTTCCTTTGGTGCTTTGAGCGGTTGCTTGCTCTTGCGAAAAACACACTAGAATAGTACGACAGGGTGATCCAAGTAATCAGTCCCATTGGGGTTCCTAAGAACACTGCTATGCGAATTCCTTGAAATACAACTCTGTTGGAAATGACTTCCTGAACTATCACATGCACGACGTCGTGAAACTTCTTTCCTACGGTTGCTAGCTTTTCTACGAAACTGTGAACATGTTCCTGTACAACTTTCCTCAGTACTTCTCGCTGTTGTTTTACTAGGTACCTAGGGGCGTAGCCTGACTCAAGGCTCTCACTCTCCTGGTTCTCGGTGTTCTGGTTGCCGTTCCTGTTCTCTTCCGTGTAGTACTCGCCGGTCACGCTAACGACGCTGTAGAGCTCGTTCATCACTTGGTTCATGCACAACAAAGCGTACGGTACCATGACTTTTCCTATCTCCACATAGTCCTTAATCGTGTACGCGTTCGTGTTCCTGATCGTGTTCACGTTGGTGCCGTCGGGGTTCACGCTGCACTCGTTGTAGCCTTGCTGGTAGTACTCGCCGTACACGTCGTAGTTCCTGTAGCGGTTCCGGTGCGTATTGGGCTTCCTTCTGCTCGACCACACTGCCATGAGCTCGCTCTCGTCACTCTCTACGTAAGTGAGTTCCTTTCTCCCACGGCTCACATCCTTGGAGGGTAAGGCGTCTCCAAGGGCAAGTTCTTCCTTGGTCTCCACGTTGTTGCCAAGGGCCTGCCACGGTCTCACCGCCATACTTCCTGCTCCTGGGACCAAGATCATCCCGCACAAAGTTGCGAGGCTTCCCAGTGCGAAACCAACCAGCAGCACCATACATGCTGCCAAACCGTAGCACTTCATGTTCCTTTTCTCTCTCTCTTCCACCAACACTCGGTCGGGGTAGCAATCGCTGCAAGCGTCAAAGTCTCGCGCGTTTCCTGCTGTCACGTTGTGGTTGCGAAGGTGTCCACAACCTCTGCGGTGGTACTTTGTTCCTGAACGGACTGCGATCCTGAGCGTGGGCATGTTGAGCACTGTCTCTGTCTTCTTGGTGATCTGCTCATTTGCGCGCATCTGCTTCCATCCGGCAACGAGGCAAACTGCCATGGCGCCGAGCATCATGGTTCCTATGGCTACGAGTAGCATCATCGCTGCCAAGGAGGTTCCTGGAGGCAGCTCCGCTACCATGTTAAAGAACGGGCTTCACTAAGGGTTCCTACCCACAAAGACTGTCGGACACTTTTGTTCCTGGGCACGGTGTGTCCTGGGGTCTCGAGCCTGCACGTCGCGTGTGCGTGACGGCTGTTCCTGTACATTAACTGTACTGCACTAGCTGTGTTACTGTTCCTGGCAGAATGTTTAACATAATGCCAAATTCCCAAATGTTCGCTCTTGCCTTAGCCAAGGTACCCAGCCATGACGTCTCTGCCCTTGCCTGGTCCTTGTCTCTTACCTCAGCTGACAGAGCAGACGTTGAAAGTGCATGATGAACAATCCCTCTTTGCTTGCTCCAACTGCCTCCAAGTTGCTCATGCTCGGGTAGTTGAATTCCGCTCCGAAGGGGACGATGACCCCGCCAGAGTCTTGCCCGTCATGCCCTCTGTTTTCGAACATGTCTCAGGGAGAGCGGAGTGGCAATGGACCGGCTATACGGAGCGGCACTGGACCGGCTATGGCGGCCGAATTGGCAATTGGAAGCTTATATTTGTGCCCAGCTTCGGGAAGTCCGGGTTGTGTTCTAATAAGGACCTGACCTCTGCTATATAAAAGTGAAGGAAGGGATGGAGGAGCTTGGCAATTGGAAGCTTATATTTGTGTCCAGGTTCTGGAAGTCCGGGTTTGTGTTATAGACCTGACCTCTGCGAAGGAAGGGATTGAGGATAAAAACCAAGTACTTATCAACTTCACATGCACTTACAGTGTAGTTCCTGCTATGACAGTAGAATATAATGTAGCACCTGTCGGCAGCATGTCTCCTTTTTGTTGCATTGGACCCTGTCCGTGCATGTCTCTTGCATTCTGAGCAAAATGGCAGAAGTAGTGATTTCCTCATGTCGGATGTTGCTGAGTTGCCACCTCAAATCAGACTAAGACCAATGGCAGCCACGCTCATGAGGTCATGAACTCTGGGAGCAACCTCTGTGAACTTGCTGTGGGCACCTCGCTGCGGCACTGCACACGGTGGACGAAGGCGAAGACGACACACCTGGCACAGCGGCAGGGACTCAGAATCCAGACCCGCTTGCCCATCCTCATCAAAGAAGCTGCTTGAAACTAAAGAGGGGCACAGGTACGTTGCTGCAAACCCTCGGACATTTCACAGAAACCCAGTGCACGTGCTGTGGGCGGTTGCCTTCAATTTCCCGAACTCGGAGCTGACCTCTGTACACAAAACTGTGCATTCAACGAACTGAGCTCAGGACTGTGACTATGCCGGCACCCGTTGCCCGCATGTCCTTTAATGTTCAGTGAACGTTATAGGCTGCACCAGGCGACGTGAAACGATTCGGAATGTCCACTGCATCACACAACATGCACTCATGCCACCGGTGCTCTTCAAGCAATGACGGCAACATGCGCCACAGCACAGGACGGCGACCCAACAACATGTGAGAAAACCGGCCGGCCTCCTCATGAGGTACTGCAACAAATGCCTGCACTTGCACAGTTCATGTCGGAGACACAGACACATGCAAAGACGGACACACACACGGACACACACACACACACACACACACACACACACACACACAAACAGTGCACGCATAAACACAGACACACGGGCAGCACCGATCAACTGTGGCCCAGGTGGCCTCGTACAGGCACTGCACCAGCAGCGGAAGTTCCTGCATTTTGCGAAATAGAATATTTTCCTGGTAAGGTCTTCTGCAAGTACTACTTTTTATACTACTACAGGAAGAAAATAGTCGTACTTTCAAGCACTCGTGGGACAACAAGTAGTACTAGTACGACCACTACTACTACTACTACTACTACTACTACTACTACTACTACTACTACTACTACTAATACTACGACTACCAAATCACAGGCTTTGGCTTACCCAAACCTTTGTATACTTTACTTTTCCCCCTGACCGGATCTTGCACCCAAAACCACTCCACGAACCCCGAATGCGAGCTGCGAACCTCTCGCGGGCAGCTTCTGCGAAGGCCTCCTGCGAACCTCCGAAGGGTTCGGAGCGAACCCTCCGCGAACCCGGGCAGGGTTCGTAACGAAGGGCCCCCGCAGCCACGAACCCTGGTTCCGCGAACCTTCCGCGAACCTTCTGCGAACCCTGCTCTTCTCTTTGCCCAAGTCAAGGGAAGGGCCCTGCGAAGGCGAGCCCGATTGCGATCGAATTCTGCACCCTCTCCGGCGAAATTCTCCGACACAAGGCCCTTCTGCGAAGGCTTCCCGGAAGGGCCCGGCGAACCCTGCGAACCCTGCGAAGGCTTGCTCTGAACCCCGCCAAGGCTTCCTGCGAGCCCCGCTGGCCCCACTCGAGATCGTGCCGAGGATGCCGAAAACAACTTTTCCCAGCCCCAAAAGCTTAAATCGTTCTTCTCCCAGCTTCAGGCAATTTGGTAGGTCCCCATGAAAACCTGGGGTGCTAGACAACAGAACAGCTTGTGTTTGGCTTGGAATACTTCCAGATGCCTCGGAGAATGCCGAAAACAGCTTTTCCCAGCCCGAAAAGTTTGAATTGGCAGTCTTGTGCAGTTGCAGAGCCAGGAAAAAACCTTCAAAACCTGCTTTCTGACCAGATCTTCTTTTGCTTAAAACAACTCAGCCTGTACGGTCTCACGCGACCAGTCTGTCTTTGCTCGACGGAATACATTAAAACCTGCCCGGGGCTGCCGAAAACAACTTTTGCCAGGCTGAAAAGCTTGAATTGGCAGTCTCGCAGAGTTACAGACCAACAACTGACTTTCGTGCACACTCTCCCAGCCTCCGATTTGGTTGGATGCCAAGCAGTCTTTTGGTTTCAAATTATTACTAACCCCAAACTGAAACGGTTCTCTCCACTGCCCAGCCTGCCTTTTCTGGAGTAAAGCAAAACCTGTCCCAGGAAGCCGAAAACAACTTTTGCTACCCTGAAAAGCTTGAATTGGCATTTCCCTATGGTTGTGCTGATGTAATGTACTTAATTAAAGTTAAGGTCTCCCGGCCACAACAAGGATACCTCTTGTGCTTTTGCCATACTGTTCCAGCTGTCTGTCCTGTGCTTTTGGAAGACGTCCTTTCCTGTTGGGGGAAGCCGAAAACGACTTTTCGGAACCCCAAAAGCTTGAATTGGCAGTCTCACACAGCAAAGCCAGGATTACTTGAATCCGCAACTTCGCAGCCTGCTCTTTTGCTGCATATCTCCCTAGTACAGTGTTCTTTCTTTGATAAAAACCAAACCTCTCAGGCTGTCTTTGTTCGACGGAATACATTACAACATGCCCGGGGCTGCCGAAAACAACTTTTGCCAAGCTGAAAAGCTTGAATTGGCAGTCTCGCAAAGTGACAAAGCAACAACTGACTTTCGTGCCCACTCTCCCAGCCTCCGACTTGTTTGGATGCCAAGCAAACTTTTGATTTCAATTTATCGAGACTGACACGGTTCTCTCCACTGCCCAGCCTGCCTTTTCTAGAGTGCCACAAAACCTGTCTCGGGAAGCCGAAAACAACTTTTGCCTGCCTGAAAAGCTTGAATTGGCGTTTGCCTGTGGTTCTGCTCATGTAATGTATTGAATTTTTAAAGTTAGGGTCTCCCTGGCACAACAGACTTTACTAGTACTCTCGAAACATGCTTGACCCCAGCTTTGCCATACAGCCAGGCTTTGCCCCAACTGTCCGGCCTCTGTTTGGAATACGTCTGTTCCTGCTTGAGGGGGCTACTTCTCACAACACAAAAGCTTCAATTGGCACTCTGGCAAGCTGTGCACCGGCTTCCGATCCTGTATCCTATCAGGACATCCACCGAGCCGGCACACAGTCCTGCACCGCATGGCCTGCATGCCTCGGTTGGCGATGTCCTTCTAGGGCTTGAGTGCCTTGGCATCGCAAGACAACGAAATTCTCACACAAAGGCCATGAATCCCTGGCTTCAGCGGAGGTGTTTTCCAACTGCTTCCGCTTCGGTGGCGTTAAGTCTGCGCTTCGATCTTACAGATCGAAGTAGTCGATCTTACAGATCGGTGTTGATCTTTCCTTCCGCTGGGAGGACCGACTGGTTCCCAGGCGGTTCTCGCAGACAGGAAGCAGAGGAAAATTAAAGTAATATCGAAGAGGGTCGGGACGGGTGGGTGAAACAAAATTTCGCTCAAGCTGTAACAGCTTTCGCCAAAATGGCCACGGAGTATACAATCATTCGACATGAATCGGTGAGTCAATCCCCTGACCGATTCGGTGTTTAAGTGAGATATGAAGTTGTCACTTCGCACAAACAAGTGTGTGCTACACGACAACGAAATTCTCACACAAAGGCCATGAATCCCTGGCTTCAGCGGAGGTGTTTTCCAACTGCTTCCGCTTCGGTGGCGTTAAGTCTGCGCTTCGATCTTACAGATCGAAGTAGTCGATCTTACAGATCGGTGTTGATCTTTCCTTCCGCTGGGAGGACCGACTGGTTCCCATCGAGTGTGGTCGCGTCCTCCCATCGCAGGCGAACGCCACTCGAAAGAACATTAGCGTAACATCGAAAGCAAATGGTCGTGCAATCGGTGAATTTCGGGTAAGTCGGAAAAACCCGTCGAGGAAGCAAAATGGATATCTCCTATGATCTTCGCAGCTCTACTCGTCAGTGCATTAAGAGGTAAATCGAGTTTAGTCCAGCTCTCAGACTCCGGAACGTTCTCAAAGCGGCTGATCCCGTCGGAGATGTTCGCCTTGGTGGGTACCCGCTCAAGTCGATGTGCAATACTGCGTCGATTGTGCCAAGTCCAATGTGCCGCAATGAGGCAATTCAAAGGTTGATGTTTGCCGACGCCCTTGAGTAGGGCGTGTCGGGAGGCTTCGTTGTCACAGCATTGAACGTAGAACTGATCCAGCCACGGTTCGAAGACCAACGGTGCCAGTATCGCTACCCATGCTTCGAGAAGGTAGATGAAGGCCTGGTCGGAGGCAAACTGTCGAACAAGTAGTGAAGGAAGACGACCCTGGAAGTAGGCGGCGGTTCGCACGTCACCGTGGTGGAAGCAAACCGCCGCCCAGCCGTTTTCGATGTCGGACGTCGACTTTGAGTCCCAATTAGGGATGTCGCTGTCTCCCGGCTTGTAGATGGTGGAGCCAAGCCGGAAGTATGCGTCCGTATAGATGACGCTGTATGTCGGCTTGGTCGGTGTGCGTGGTATCGTCATTGGTCGGCAGTGCTGTATGATGTCCTTGAGGGCGAGTAGTGATGAGCGTGTGGGCTTGTCGAGGGCATGTGAATAGGAGTGAGCTCGAGAATAAAGTGCCTTCAGGGCCGCTCGACCCACCTTGCCAAATAGTCTCCCAGTCAGGAAGTTGCACTTCCCGGCCATCTTCCTGGCTTGCTCGGGGGACAGTGACGAAGTAGTCAGGTGTGTGTCGATTTGTCTACACATGTTTTCGACTCTCTTTGGACAAGGTGTGAGGACCAAGTTGTTGTCGTCGGATGAAATGATGACTCCTTGTATACGATGTGCTGTTTGCGGTGGTTGACGTTTACTGGGCTTCATCGATATCTGGAGACATCCGTTGCACTCCTCGAAGGACTCGAAGCTGCCTTTGGCGAGGTCGGAGTCTTCCATGGATCCGTAGTCGTCGACGTAGTGCATGGCCGGAGACAAGATCATCGTTCGGCTGCAGGCCACGAGAATGTCTCCGAATCGATTGTAAGACCAGACACTTGCGGCCGATCCGAAAAGAAGGACATTGTGGCTCCACAGCGTTGGGCCGTCCGGGGTCAGCAACATCACATAGGCTTCTCGAGGATCACGAAGTGGAAGTTGGCGATAAGCCCCGTCGTGGTCATGTCCCCAAACAGACAAGGGTTTCGAGTGATCGGTTCGGAGTGTAGCGAGTCCCAAGGAAATAAAGTGGTCGGGTGTGTGATGGTACGGTTGGTCGTGCATGGTGCAGGTCGCATTGTGGCCACTCCGGCGCCAATCTTCGCCTCGTCGGACTTTGTTGTTGCCATCGCTGCCGGTCTGTTCGATGCTGAAAGCCATGGCGATGTAGGGATCGGAGTGTGGTAGTGGTAACAGGGTTCGATGTTTCCCTTTTGGTGGTACCGTGGCAGCACGGGGCCACCAGTCGGGGGCTTGATACGGTCCGTTCATGCGTCCCATGTCGACTTCGGCCAGGATTTCATCCAGCATCAGTTCCCAATGTTCGTCGACGGAATTCTTCTCGATCTTGTCGTGGATGTACTGTCGGTTCTTGTCACCAAACTCGTCGATCGGTGTGGGTTGGAGATATTTAAGGTCCTGTCGAACGTGCCAGTTGATGCCTGGGGTCAACTTGCCCATCAAGGGGAAACCTTCGGAGAGTTCGCGATATATCAGCTCTGTTTGTGGGTATTGGATCAGTCGTAGTAAGTGAACGAGTACTGGGATCTGTGTGACTGAATCCTTGTGTCGATAAGCTCGTTGTACGTGTTCTGGGAGTGTTTGATACCAGGCCATGGTGTGATCCTCCATGTCTTCGACGAGCTCGCGGATGTCGGCGATGATCGCTTTCTGGAAATCTACGAGTGGGTGAAACACATGTCGATGTTGTAAGCACCACTCGAGGGTAGGATCCAGCGTCTTCGGGGCCAAGTGTGTATCGCGATGAAGTGCCCAATCGAGGTGTTCTGTCCAGGAGAACTGAGGCATGTAGTTGTGTGTCGTGGAACGTGGAGGAGGACCGAAAGGGACTTTGTGGTGTAGCCACAAGGCAGTAATCTGTTGGAGAGCCGAAGATCGTGGTGTGTCGGGGATGGTCGCGTTGACGGTCCCGAGAAGCAGCAGGAACATGATCCAAACTGCCGTGGGAAGATGCCAAGAGTTGCCCAAAGCAACGCATCGTTTGGTTTCGTCGCCCTGGGCGAGTGTGGCGGTGTAGTCCAGCGGTAGACCCTGAAGTTGTTCTCGAAGTGTGGCGGGTGCGGTAGACCATGTGCCATCGGGTAGTGTCACCAAGAACTGCTCCTCGTACTGCCACACAGGGTATCGACGATTGTCCTGTTCCCATCGTTGCCACGCGTCATGTGAAGTCGAGCGATCTCGGAGATGTGTAGGCGGATCTCGGCCCGTAGTCGATGTTGATGGTGTAGTCAAGCAATGGAAAAGTTTCTTGTCGCTATGGAGGCATGGGGGAAGGGAGTAGTCCTTCGTCTTGATGTGTGTCTGCAATTCCTTAGCGATCGGGTTGTGGAGTCGGTGCCATTGTCCCTCGAGTTTCCAGTCCAAGGACCAAGGTGTGAGTCGTGGAAGGCGTTCTTCGATGATGTTCCAAGGGATCGATGTCCACCACAGCCGCTTCCGGTGCATGATTCCGGCGTCGGCTGCATCGACGACTATGGGGTCCATACTCAGTGGCGATGTGAGCTCAAGCAAGTTGTCGTGAACATCCGGGTGAGGGACCACGTTCTCGAAGATCGTTTCAATGGCGATGCCAGTGAAGCGTTTCCGGAGTTGGTGTTCGATGCCCACCATGTGGCTGAAAAGCCAACCCGATGTGCCCGGGTCGGTGACGCAAGTTCGAAAAATCGGGGCAAGGTGGTCCAGCGGTTATCACCATTATGTATTGTTGATGGAGAGTAGCAGCATCGATGTGCTCCGCGACGGACTCGATGTCGAACTGTGTCACGTCCCCCATTTGTATGGATCCGAAGTGTTGTGAAGTAAACTGTGCACATTCGAGGTCGATCTCCCAAGAAAGGGTCAGGAGGATGTGCCCATTGATTCGTCGTAGTGCTTCGGAGGCAATCCCGATACCATCGAAGAAGGACAGGTGCACCACCGGTAAGGTGCCGACCAGCTCGTAGCACAATGTACAAGTTCGGTCGTGTAACTCTGTCGGTCGATGGTCGGCTCCAGGGTCAGCAGACCCTGGGCCGTGCTGTCCCTATTTCTTGCCGGACTTACCGGCTTTGCCCTTCTTGCCGGCGCCTTTCGAGCCTTTGTCTCCCTTCGCGTTCCAAGGAGGTCGTGTTGGAGATACATGAGGAGCCGGGTTCAGTGGCAGGGTCGGTGATGGTGTCGGAGTAAAGAAAGTCGGCGTCGTAGGAGATGTCCATGCTTGTGTCGGGGTGGCTTGCCAAGAAGACATGGCCTGTGTAGTCCACGTAGGTGTCGAAGGTTGCCATGAGCGCCATTGTGTGGTCGGATTGGACCAGGGTTGTCGATATCGCCGTCCTTGTCCTGGAGGTGACCACTTCTGCTGATATCCTTTTCCTTTCCCTTTCGGGGTTTGTTCGGCGCCTTTGCCGAATCGCTGCTTCTTCGACAGCGGTTGTTGTATAACGTCGTTGACTCTGGTGAGGTCGTTGATGAGGTCGTCGGTGATCGCTTGGAAGGTCTCGTTAGATCGCATGCGCATGGCGATGTCCCAAGAGAATTCTTCCCAAAGGCTTTTCACGTTGTTAATGCGTTGTGAATGTTTGCGTACGAGACGAATGAACCAATCGACGTATTTGTTGACGACCGTCTCGGAGGCATACTTAATGAGGATCCAGGCCCATCGGATTGCCTCAATCGCGTCTATAAGCATCCATTGTCCTCGCACATCCCACTCATCGTGTGACTTCTCGGTGATGTTATTGCGTTCGTCGAGGACCAGTTTCTTCTCGTGCGTATCCGTCTTCCTGGCCGAGTTGATCGTGTCGAAGCTAGTCCAGATCCTTTGTGACACTATCTCGCCAAGTGCTGTGGCGGTGTACATCTTCGATGTATGGTGCTCGTGATACATCCGAGCGAGTACCTTCTCCGCCCCGACTAGATTCTTCTCGGGGAACTGTCGTCGTTCGCCGTCCACGGTGATGCTATTGTAATCCTCGACCAGTTTGTTGTAGACACCCGTCGGGAGAGTCTTGGGGACGACGTCTTTGTCGGTGTGGGACGAAGTAGTAGTGGTCGGCAAGGTCGGGGAAGCTGAAGGTGTCGGAGTTGTTGTAGCAGCATGGTAAGCGAGTCGTGCAGACTGAGTGAGTACCATCCACTGGGCGGTGAGGGCGTCTTCGTCGGTGTCATCTCCGAGCTTGAACTCCACGCCCCCCGCCTTGGCGCCCGCCCTAAGCTTCGTGATCACATCTTTGATGCTCGCGTCATCCTTGAGGTACGTGCCGATGGTCGCATGAGACTTCAAGCCGAGTTTGGCCAAGTATCGGGCTACAACGTCTGTAGTCAGGTCGATGCCCGCTAAGTCGGCCGCGTCCTGAAGTGGATTGCTCATGTTCGTCGAGAGATTTGGACTCGGGCAGAAATTGCTCTTATGAAAGGTCAGGCTGACGTGACATGTCTTCGGTGGCAACTCGAGGTGACATGAGGTCTGCATCGAGCTTTTTGCATTCGGATGATCGGGACGAAGCCGATGACACATCGCCGAGGCGGAAGTCGGTCGGCCATCAGTCCTCATCCTCATCGGGCTGTGCGTCGGCGAAGGCTTGTGCCTCGCGTAATCTGAAACATCGTTTGCATTTCGGGCCTGATGGTTCGCGATACTCGCGGCGATGCGGTGCAAAGCCGTATGGCCATCCGCAAATTGTGTGCCAATGTGCGTTATCGCAGGATGATTCGGAGATTCCCGGCAAGTGCACAACCTTAGTTAAGGAGTTCACAACCCAGAATTTGGTACGGAGAGTCTCGAGGTATTGTGCGACCATCTCACGGACTTGTTCGGGCTTGTTCGGGGTCTCAGGCCTGTGGAACTCATCGCCTCGGTGCAAGGGGGACTCTTGCACATAAACTTTGATAGCATCACTGCCCCATCGACCTATCAGTTGAACGGTGTCCAGTGGGAAACCTCGTCGTGTGAGCATCTGAGAGCCAGATACTCGACAGACATGCTCGCAGAACCGATCGAGTAAGGCTCCGTTCGGTCCCATGCGAGTCATCGAGGTCCCAGTAGCAGAGATCACAGAGCGAAAGATGTCGATGGTCTGATGATGATCAAGTGGTTGTCCGTCCGTGCCAGGAAAGAGGGGGCCGTCTCGAGAGCATCCTAGTGATTGTAGAAGGTCAAGATGTCGTTGTAGTGCGTGAAAGGGGCATAGTCGTGGAGAGGTCGAACAGCAGCATGGGTGTGATCTGGTCACGCACAAACCCACGATGTCCGTCTTCGTGCATGGTAGGGTGATGAACGCGGTGCGTCCGGCGTGTGTGATCTCCACCCACGCCTGGCCGAAAGTCACCGAAGCTGCCTCGATGCCTCGCAGTAGCCACCAGCAGCAGATGATGACCATGTCCACTCGATGTCGTAGTCGTCGTGCCCATGGATGAGGACCATCGAAGTCTTCGTCTGCGGGTCGTACTGGTAGTCGTGCAATGTCCTCGACGACGAAGGAGGCCTTGAGTTTAGCAGGTCCTCGTCCCCGTTCGACGGCCCTTTCGACTTGTTGCATCTTGAGGCAGACTTCGGGTGGCACCGAGGTACAAGTCTGTGCCACGTGCTCTTGTCGGGCTTGGCTGAAGATCTCCTTCGCGGACTTGTAACCTCCAGATCGCAAACTGGCACCGATCGCGTCAACCAGTCGCACCGAGAGTGGCAACGGATCGAGATCCCACGCATCGGCGAGAGCAGTCCAAAGCTTCCACCTCGAATCTCGAGACTTCTGTGTCGTCATCGCGTAGGTATTGGTCTGGAGGTCCTCCAAGGAAGCTCTTCGTTGTTCTGGTTTGGCTGCTTCGAGTGCCCTGGCTAAGGAACCTCGGGATGAAGGGTTACACCGAGGTAAATCTCGTCTCCGCACCGGCACGACTTCGCGTGGCATCGGTCTGCGATCGAGTACCGACAGTAGTCTGTCTAGGTCAAGTCGGCTTGGGGCAATCTCCACGAGGACATTTTCGGATGTTCCTCGGAGTTTCTCGGGTGTATTGATCCCGCGTTTGGCCAACTCGGGTGCCAAAGCGGTCAAGTCGTGTGATCGCAGGAGCGCAAGCACATCTGCGAACGACATGAGGTGGGGCTTCGGGCAAGGTTCGGGAACCGTGGGCTAAATCGCTGATAGTTTCGGGCCACGGGATCCACAGAACTGTGGAAACTCTTAGACGTGAGGCGTAAGAGGGCAATAACAGGAAAGTCTTATTATGCAAGAGCTCGGCATTTGTTTTGTCATCGATGTGCCAATCGAGAGTCCTCGAGCTTTGAGCTGGGGGATCGGGTTACAAGCTTCGAAATGTACGGAGCCGCGTCCCTTCCAGTATCGCACGTCGCCGAGGCGGAAAGCGAAACCGAAGAGGACGGGTTGTCGAAGCGGCACCAGCGCGGTGCGATAAAGTCGGGTGAATAACCCGAGTCGACACTGTCGGGTATCAGAACACTAACGTCGCCGAGGCGGAATAGTGTCTGTTTCCCGTGTGGGTCGATGTCGCGGCTACTGTGCCGCCTGTGCGTCTCGTCGACGGCCCTTGAGCAACTCAAGGTGATCGGTGTCCACGTGGGTAAAGGACAAGTCGCCGACCATATATTGTCCCAGACGCAATCGTGTGTATGCGAGACTCATGAACCGGAGGAAGTCGTCCTGGTTCATGATGATGGTGTCGTCGGCGTCATAGTGATATGTGGCGAATTGGTAGGTCGGGGGATCGGCAAGGGCCGAGTTGATGTCATAGGACTCGAAGTGTGCCTTGGTGTTGAGGGTCTCGTCGAAGGGCTTGGCGGGGTGCGAGGCAGTTGGCAGTAGATCCAGCCGGTACTTCTTCGTTGTGGTCGAGTTGCGATTGGAGATCTCGAGGAGGTTGTGACTGGACCAGGTAACCGACTCGAAGTAATCGAGCTTCTGGTGCTTCATCTGCTCGTCGCGGAGGGCCCCCGCGAGTTTATCGCGGATATCGTCGTCTCCGAGGTCTCGTCGGATGCCGCTCATGATCTGTTTGAGCCGGCCAATCAAGGCGTCGTCGTCTTTGCGCTCCCACTCCATGAGATAGAGCATGTAGTCGCCGCCATCGGAGGTAAGTCGTTGTCCAGTCGGGACTGGAACCGT